>JAAOOA010000437.1:97500-110000 GCA_012861695.1 Trematomus loennbergii
CATAAGGTCAGACAATAATTAAAAACACACATAGAAAACTATTTTAATTACACTATAATAACATAAACAAATATTCGAAATAATAAAGAATATAGTGAAATATACTGAAGTACAAGACCGGAGTATTTCTACTTTTACTCAAGTACAACATCTGAGTACTTCTACTTTTACTCAAGTACAATATCTGAGTACTTCTACTTTTACTAAGTACAATATCTGAGTACTTCTACTTTTACTCAAGTACAATATCTGAGTACTTCTACTTTTACTCAAGTACAACATCTGAGTACTTCTACTTTTACTCAAGTACAACATCTGAGTACTTCTACTTTTACTCAAGTACAAGATCTGAGTACTTCTACTTTTACTCAAGTACAAGATCTGAGTACTTCTACTTTTACTAAAGTACAACATCTGAGTACTTCTACTTTTATTCAAGTACAACATCTGAGTACTTCTACTTTTATTCAAGTACAACATCTGAGTACTTTGTTAATTAAAGAGAACATCATTGGAATTTAGAGATATCTCACAGAAAGAGAACTATTATAAGAAAACTATAATAACATAAAAAAATATTAGAAATAGTAAAAAATATAGTGAAATATAGCAGTATTTACATAAAATATGGAATAAAATCCTGCAGTAATCATAACAATAAAACAGATATTGTGTACAGTACATTATTGTAAAACCACTTGGAGACAGTTCCATCCCTTCACTTTTCCAAGGCTGAACTCTCACTTCCTCCTTTGTGAGTTACACTTTCTCAGAAGTTAAATATGACTTTGCTTCTAAGGCTGCAGCTGCTTTTAGAAAAGGCATTTCTGTACTGATCTGGATATATTTTTGTATTATTTCAACAGCATAGCAAAAGAGAAAGGGAACACAATTAAAACAGCGCAGTCTCTTCAGGAAATGAAAGACTATGAAACACCTGAGCTCTGTGAAGAACATCCAGAACGTTCATCATAATATTAATATGAATAATACATTGGGTTTTTATAGCGCCTTTCCTGGTGCTCAAAGACGCTTTACATTAAAACAGAAACAGCTCAAAGAAAACAGAACATAAATAAACAGTAACCCTAATCCATCTGCGAGTGAAGTGGAGAGTTATTGATCAGAGCTCATTATAATAATTCATTTATTTGATATAGGCGCCTTTCAAGGCTCTCAAGGTCGCCGTACAAACATCACACCAGCATGAGCAACGTGAACAAGAGCTAGAAAGCCAGAGTGAATACGTGTGTGTGTGAGAGTGTGTGTGTGTGTGTGTGTGTGTGTGTGTGTGTGTGTGTGTGTGTTGTGTGTGTGTGGTGTGTGTGAGTGTGTGTGTGAGTGTGTGTTTGTGTGAGTGTGTGTGTGTGTGTGTGTGTGAGTGTGTGTGTGTGTGTGTGGGTGTGGGTGTGGGTGTGTGTGTGTGTGTGTGTGTGGTCTAGCATTACTATCCTTGTGGGGACCTAAATCTGTTTACACAGTCACGTGTGGGACTCGCCTCCCTTATGGGGACAAAATGGAGGGGAATCATTCATTTTAGGGTGAAGACTTGGTTAAGTTTAGGGTTAGGGTAAGTCTCCAGGAACAGCATGTAAGTCAATGTAATGTCCCCTGAAGTGATGTATACATGGTGTGTGTGTGTGTGTGTGTGTGTGTGTGTGTGTGTGTGTGTGTGTGTGTGTGTGTGTGTGTGTGTGTGTGTGTGTTGGCCTTTGGGATGTGACTGAAGGGAGTTAAAAGAGAAAAGAGAGACTTACACATTTCTTATCTCTTATATCAGTTGCTTGTATTTCGACTCTTGTCTCTATCGTTGGAGGAGCTGTAACCTCAGATTGTCAGTGACATTCCTTCACTTTACGAATGACAATAAAACCTTGAATATTGAAAATCTGTAAAAAGCTGTCGTGGAGGAAAAACAAACAGCGGCTTCTGAAATGTAGAGACGTAGAAGTATAGAGTGGCAGAACATGGAAATACTGAAGTAAAAATGAAGTGTAAATAACACTTAAATAAGTACTTTATTCTATTCCACAACTGACTCTAAGACAAGCTGCTCAGATCTCAAGGTGCTTTAATTCTGCTTAATCCTTCTTAAAGTGCACTGAAACACGTTGACTTGATGTTTACATGTCCACACATATCACATCAGAGTTCAGAGGTTCAAAGGTTTGAGCTCCAGAAGAAGACAATCATAATCACAATAACACAAAGTGATAACGTGACAGATATCACAGCAAAGAGTTGTGCATTTGTTTGAACATGTTAACTCACATGTGTCAAACCTAAGGCCCGGGGGCCAAATCAGGCCGTGGTAGATTTAATTTCGGCCCGCAGGATAATTTCTAATTCCTATTAGATCTGGCCCTCCGGTATATTGCACACACACCTTCACTCCATCCTGAGGGTCTCCTCAGCTCAGAGCCTGACCCAAACATTGATGACCTTGCACCCAAGATGAGATGCCAAGTATCTGGACTAGCATCACAGAGCAGCACACTGAGTTCACATGGATGTTTCCTTCTGCACTTTTTCTCTCAGGCCAACAGAGCATGCTTGGTTTTTCTTTGAGGGAATAGTTTTGTTGAAGCTGTTGTTGGCCTGTGGAGAAATGTAATCATAAGAATGACTCAGAGCCATAAGAAATGAATGCAACTGATTATTTAATGTTTAATGTTGTTTTTATAGGCAATAATTTAAGCTTTGTTAGTTCCAGGTTTAATATGTGCAATAAGTTCATTTCAATAAGTTCTGCAATAAACATTGAACCAGTCCGGCCCTCCACTAGTACCGGTTTTTTATTTTGGCCCACTGTGTATTTGAGTTTGACCCCCCTGTGTTAAATAATGTTAAGTATATTTACATCAGTGAGCAGATGAGAGGTTAAAGTCTTTATAGCCCAACGTTAGCTGAGTTCATCTCAAAGGTCTTCCCCCCCCCCCCATATCAACTTGAGGAGTTTGACTTGGTGTCGTGGTGAACACATCAAAGTATGTAACACAGATAGACATTGTGTACATTAATGTAATGCAATTAATAATAATTCATTTAATAGAGATGTGCGTAATAAATAAAACCCCTGAACTTTCCATGGTTTCTTTTTCGTAGTAGAAAAGTCATCTTAGAATAAAGTGATTCTGTCTCCTCCGCAGTCCAGAGCAGCTTTCTGTTCTGACGCCTGTTTACTCTGAGGAGAAGTGCTCTTTAGACTTCCCTCTGAAGCATCTCCTCACCTTTCGTCCAGAGAGCCTCAGCGACCACGTCTCGCCGTTCTCGTCCTATTGTTTTATCAAATCAAATCAAATCAAATCAGGTTTTATTTATATAGCACATTTAAAAGCGATTTTTGGTCGAGCCAAAGTGCTGTACGTGTAATAAAAACACAATCACTACAAACACAGTAAACGACAATAAATTGCAACAGATATATCTTAAAAACTAAATAAAATAAAACACACAAAAGTCAGGAGTCGTGCTCCGCTCTAACTAGAAGGCCAGAGAGAAGAAGTGTGTTTTTAGTTATATATAGAATTGTCCTCATTATTCTCTGTGTTAGAAGCTCAATGCTCCAGATGTCACTCTGATGAGAACATGGAGACGAGCCTAAAGGACATTTGATTAAAGCCGAGTCTTTACAGCTTCCCCCAATTACCTAACGTCACCTTAACGAGGAATTAGAGTGGCGTAAGAATGGAACAATATCACAAGATGGTGAATAAATGTACTTAGACGTTACTTCAATCATTACAGGAACATTTAGGACAATATTTGGAGCAACAAACGTCATTTTAGCAACTTTTAAATAATAAAAAAATCCCTTTCCTTCGTACAGTATCCAACATGTGGTTTAGTCGAGGAACAAAGGGGTTTACAAATAGTTACCCGTATCATTTCACATCAGTGAGCAGATGAGAGGTTAACGTCTTGTAAAACAGAGTCTGTTCTGACGCCTGTTTACTCTGAGGAGAAGTGCTCTTTAGACTTCCCTCTGAAGCATCTCCTCACCTTTCGTCCAGAGAGCCTCAGCGACCGCCCGATGGCTCACGTCTCGCTGCTTAAACCCCGTAATTCAGATTTACGCACGATTTAAGACACGTTTCCATTACGCACGACAACACATTTCACATCGTTTGGAGACGAGGCTCTAAAACGTGGATCTAAGTGCACTTTGTACATCATCTTATATCCTCTAGTAAACGGTCATTTGGTGTTTTTTAGTATTTATTGAGTGTTCTTGTATTTTAATGTGTGAGTGTTTTCATACCTCGGGACTGTGGGAAACAGTATTTCGATCTTTCTGTCTACACACATATTTTGAGATTGACAATAAAGTTGACTTTGACTTTTTTGACTTGAAATCAACTTCTTAGTGAAGTCAGATTACCCTTTAGTGTTAAGTTAAGTATATCTGGAGACTATTTGCTATTTTTGAGTACTTACTCAAGTACAAGATCTGAGTACTTCTACTTTTACTCAAGTACAAGATCTGAGTACTTCTACTTTTACTCAAGTACAAGATCTGAGTACTTCTACTTTTACTCAAGTACAAGATCTGAGTACTTCTACTTTTACTGAAGTACAAGATCTGAGTACTTCTACTTTTACTCAAGTACAATATGAGTACTTCTACTTGTACTCAAGTACAAGATCTGAGTACTTCTACTTTTACTCAAGTACAAGATCTGAGTACTTCTACTTGTACTCAAGTACACGATCTGAGTACTTCTACTTTTACTGAAGTACAAGATCTGAGTACTTCTACTTTTACTCAAGTACAAGATCTGAGTACTTCTACTTTTACTCAAGTACAAGATCTGAGTACTTCTACTTTTACTCAGGTACAAGATCTGAGTACTTCTACTTTTACTGAAGTACAAGATCTGAGTACTTCTACTTTTACTCAAGTAAAAAAAGTATATTTGGAGACCTGGGACTCCTTATATAATATTATATATATATAGATATTATTATTATTAAATACCCTGCATAATGTATATCATGGGTTTTTTAAGTCGTTTTTTTAGCTGCATTTATCTCCAGAACTCTAAATGAAGTATTTAACCGTACATTTCAGGTGCAGAAGTAGCATGTACCAACATTTATATATATTTCATAACACCCATATTCATACTGAGGGAAATCAATATCCAAAGCTGCTTTCAAGTACCTTTAAAACAGTGGGAATTCTGTGTTTAGAAACATTTCTGGAGTTAGTTTTGACACCCAGGTGAAGTTTATAATCTGTGTTTTACAGAACTCACAAAGTCGGTTATTTATTGCAGTTGTTTTAGAGAAATAAAAAGGGCTTTTCAGCGCAGGAGAAATGATTCAAAGGTTAGGAGATAAGAAGAGAGGAGATAAGGAGAGAGGAAACAGGAAACAGATAAAGTTGATATGGGGAAAGACCTTTGAGATTAACTCAGGTAAACTCACCTGCTCAGAGCCTCTCCTTAAAGACAGGGAGACACGCAGCGACGATAAGATACACGTACTACACAATAAACACATCATCACACAGGACTTATGTACACAGTTTGCACGTACAGGTAAACACAGAGACAATTAGGACAATATTCGGAGCAACACACGTCGTTTTGGCAACTTTAACATCTTCAAGAAACAGTATATCTAACATTTGATGGAGTAGAAGTTTAAAGGGGCACAACAATTGAAAATATTCAGTAAAAACATGAGACAAAAAGTAAATAAATGTACTTTTTAAATGACCTAACTTCACTTTAATAAACCCTCCTTTAAACTTTACATTGGAGGAGTTTAAAGGACGTTGGCAGGAATCGGTGTTTGTTCTGCTTTGATTGAATTTTTTTTAGGAGGTTTGATGTTTTTTAAACCCATAATGTTCATGGCAGTCTGTCGGCGAGAGATCTTTAATTTGGGCTTTTTGTAAGTGACCCTGAACTGGATTTGAACCCGGGTCCACATGGGTTCCAAGCCCACGTTCAAGCTCACTTAGTTATTGTTTTACATGACATTATTCTCTGTATTAGAAGCTCAATGCTCCAGATGTCACTCTGATAGGGACATGGAGACGAGCCTTAAGGACATTTGAGTCTTTAGGGCTTCCTCTAATTACCTAACGTCACCTTAACGAGGAATTAGAGTGGCGTAAAAATGGAAAAATATGACAAAATGGTGAATAAGCGTACTTAGACGTTACTTAAATCATCACACAGAGACGTAACAGGAACATTAAGGACAATATTAGGAGCAACAAATGTCATTTTGGCAACTTTTAAATATTAAAAATCCCTTTCCTTCGTACAGTATCCAACATGTAGGGAAGTGCGGGCAGTGAGACTGTTAAAAAATTGAACTGTTGAAACAACTTCAAACATTCATCTGCTACTCAGTAGTATGTATCTAATACCTAATATATATATATATCATTCCAATAACTTGTATATAGACTCGTACTGCACTATTCCACATCATCACTTTATTTTATAACTATTTTTCTTTTTGTATTGCTCTTGCTCTTATTGTTATTATGTTATTATGTTGCATTGTTGGAGAAGCCTGTGACATAAGATTTTCAACTACATAATTACTCTGTAGCTATGTCAGATTGACATTAAAGAACCTTGAACCTTGAGTAGAGGAATTAGGGAGCTTAAAAAATGAAAATATTCAGTAAAAATGTGAGAAAACAGTGAATAAATGCTCTTAAAGTGACTTCAATCCTCGCACAGATCCTATATAGGACCGACACTTCACTTCAGCGTCTTCTCTCTCTTTCTCTCGGCTTGTTTTTATTGTTATTGTTGTTGTTTGGGAGCTTGAAGAAGAGCTGACTCGACGGACGGGGTTTCTGTGTTTCTGACATTCCTCCTGCTGCTGGGAGGGAATGGAAACTCGGCCCGGGGACTTTGGCCCTCGACCAGGAGACACGTCAGCCTTGAGCTTTGAATCATCACGTGCACGCTCCTTAACGTGCATGCTCCTTAACGTGCATGCTCCTTATCCTGCACGTTAAGAGATGGCAGAAGTACACACATCCTTTACTCAAGTAGAAGTACACACATCCTTTACTCAAGTAGAAGTACAGATACTCGTGTTTAAAAATACTCTGGTGAAAGTAGAAGTACTGACTAAACTCTTTACTCAAGTCAAAGTAAAGAGGGCTTTGAAATGTACTTCAGTAAAAAGTACCCATAACTAGCAGCTGTTTTAAAGAGTACCTGACCTCCCTTTATATTAATAGAACAATAATGTCATTGTTAGCTAATGAATGTTTCCATGCTGAACAACGGCAACATGACAACGTTTTCATTGGTCCCTCTTCTTTAGAGAAGACCAGGAAATGATGGATACACGGATCGTGTTCAAATCAATAGGCACGCAATGACTCTAAATAATAATGATCACGCCACCAAACACACATTCAAACTAAAGGAACCAGCCTGTTTGGGAAATGTGAGAAGTAGAAAGTACAGGTATTTGTGTTCAACATGTAAGAAGTAGAAAGTACAGGTATTTGGGTTCAACATGTAAGAAGTAGAAAGTACAGGTATTTGTGTTCAACATGTGAGAAGTAGAAAGTACAGGTATTTGGTTCAACATGTAAGAAGTAGAAAGTACAGGTATTTGGGTTCAACATGTAAGAAGTAGAAAGTACAGGTATTTGTGTTCAACATGTAAGAAGTAGAAAGTACAGGTATTTGTGTTCAACATGTAAGAAGTGGAAAGTACAGGTATTTGTGTTCAACATGTAAGAAGTAGAAAGTACAGGTATTTGTGTTCAACATGTAAGAAGTAGAAAGTACAGGTATTTGTGTTCAACATGTAAGAAGTAGAAAGTACAGGTATTTGTGTTCAACATGTAAGAAGTAGAAAGTACAGGTATTTGTGTTCAACATGTAAGAAGTAGAAAGTACAGGTATTTGTGTTCAACATGTAAGAAGTAGAAAGTACAGGTATTTGTGTTCAACATGTAAGAAGTAGAAAGTACAGGTATTTGTGTTCAACATGTAAGAAGTAGAAAGTACAGGTATTTGTGTTCAACATGTAAGAAGTAGAAAGTACAGGTATTTGTGTTCAACATGTAAGAAGTAGAAAGTACAGGTATTTGTGTTCAACATGTAAGAAGTAGAAAGTACAGGTATTTGTGTTCAACATGTAAGAAGTAGAAAGTACAGGTATTTGTGTTCAACATGTAAGAAGTCAAAGTAAAATAAACTTTTCGTAACGTTTTTGCCGTAACGTTTCGTAACAACGGTTTAGAATCAGCGTCTCTTGAAAAAAAAGAATTCAAATTCAAAACTAAAATGAATCTCCAAAAACCTTTAATAGCATTTATTTTTTGTAAATGTATTTCTGTTTTAAAATCTGATGTTTGGAAGCTGCTTGGTTTTTCAAAAACAACAGCTTTTGGGACGAACTCCCTCTCTCCTCAGAAACAGGAAATGCTGCAACGTTTCGTAACAACGGTTTCAAAAAAACAAAAAAACTAGACAACAAAAAAACTCAATAATTCTTTAGTGGCGTGTCTTTTTGTTTTAATAATAATAATAATACATTTAATTTCCAAGCGCTTTTTCAGGTGCTCAAAGACGCGTTACAGTGATATTAAAAAGGAAATAAAATATAAAAAGTTGAATTCAAATATTAAAACAACACAACATTATTCACACATTAAAAGCCATTTAAATCTGATGTTAAGAAAACTGCTTGGTTTTTGAAGCAGTCTGTAAATATACACAACTTTATAATGAAATGCACACATTTACCGTTTGTTACGGCCCGGCTCATAGGCTGCAACAAAGATGGGAGACCAGACAAGTAACGTGTAACAAAAAGCGTATTTATTTACTATAACCAAAACCAATGGTCTTCAAAGAAACCTAATAACGTGGAAGTCAGTCATCAGTAATGATTGCGTGTATGGGTGTGTGAAAATGTGCAGAAACAAAGACGTGTGTCCAACAGAAGAGTGAGAGGGCAGTATGGGTGTTGGCCTTTTATGTCGACGGCCCAGGTGTGGCTCCTCAGGTTGATCACCTTTTAAATCTACTCTTAAGACACACTTCTTCTCCTGGCCTTCTAGTCAGAGCGGAGCACGACTCCTGACTTTTCCTTGTGTTTTTTTTTATATATATCTGTTGTGATTGCAGTAATGTGTTTTTATTACATGTACAGCACTTTGGCTCGACCAAAAATCTCTTTTAAATGTACTTTATAAATAAAACTTGATTTTGATTTGATCACCTGAAACACAAACAAGAGCCAGCAGAACACAAAGGCAGAGCCCCCTAGTGGAGTGGAGGGGGTCGTAACACCGTTTTCTAGACTCAACACGAGTATGTGATCCTGAGTTACAAACAATACGATGGAAACGTGAAGTCGTTGGATGACACGACTTCACGTTTCCCAAAAACACGACACAGCTGGGGAGGAAACACAATCAGACAATCAGGGAGACACGAGAGACAGGAAGTAAAAGAAGACGAGAGACAAAGAGGGACAACATTTCAAAGTAAAAAAAGAAACTATAAACACACAAATACAGGAAAGATGTTCTCGAGTTCATTGGTTTTATGATCATAAACAAGTCAGTCATATAAATCAAAACATGCCGGTAAATTCATCATTAGTGTAAATACCTTATATTATATTACAATACAGCATTCACACTAAAACACATGGTCTAATGTAGATTTTCTCCCTATATTTAGCTTCTTATCAGATTTAGATAAATATATAAATGTGTAAGTTTAATGTAAACACGGTATTTTTGTTCTCTGTTTGTTTATAAAAAGACTAAAAACAGAATAAGTGCACAGAGACAGACAGGGAGACACAGACAGCCTCCAGGCGACATGAAAGCAGCAATAAATCACACACACACCCACACACACACACCACACACACACACACACACACACACACACACACACACACCACACACACACACACACACACACACACACACACACAGACCAAAATTATAAGCTTGGTCTGAAGGAGGAATCCCTTTGAAATGTTGGGCTGCGGCGGTCGGGTTATTTCTGTTGAGAGATTTCTTCTTTTTCTTCTTCTCGGTCTTAATGTCTGGAGGAAGAGAGCGCTGGGAAAAAGTTAAAATCAGGATGTTTTTTAGAGAAAAGACCAGAGACCTTCGGGCCGGAGGTTAGTCGTCCCAAAGAGTAGAACGAAGCGGTATACAAACACTTTGATCCCAGCAGCTATTGCACAAATGAACACATCATAGGAGCGTCACACAGAGGCCTATTTATTTATTTAATTATGAATTTTGAATGTCCATGTTTGTACTAGTGTTTTCTTTCTTAAATGTTTTAGAAATATTGTTGAGATTTGACGGAGCAGAGTGTACTTGTACTTTTTACTAGTCCTTTTATGAGAGATGTGTCTGTTGTTTAGAGTCAGGATGGATCCTTTGTCTTTGTCTCTGCAAACTAAATCTACCTACGGGTACAAAGAAAGAACCTGGACCTGAACCTGAACCCGAACCTGAACCCGAACCTGAACCTGAACCTGAACCTGAGATGTGCAGGATTGTTAGAATCAGAAAAAATGTATTTGTCCTGGAGAAACTGGAATTTCTGCCCCATTTTTAAGTACAAATGTTTGAAAAAATATGAAATAAAATGTAAAAAACATTAACATTTAAAGTAAAAACTGTGCAAAGTTTTTAATAAAAAGGTAAATAGATAATAGAGGTAAGATAGAATAGACATATTTATAAAAGCATAGATACATAGGCATTAACAAATAATGTAACGTTATAAAAGTAAAATAAAATGGTTTAAAAAATATTCATAAATACTTCAAATATTAAAGTTAAAATGTGCAAAAAAATATATATAGAAGTATTAATAAAATAAATAATAATAAAATAAAAACATTACATAAAAAGTTCAAATAAAAACAATAACAAAATGTGAGATGTTAAATATAAAAATGGGCAAATTGTAGAATATATACCTACAATAAATGTATAAAATGCTTACCTTAGCATATATACAGTGTTTGAGGTTCCACACACACACCAACAGGATTATAACCTAACTGTTTCCTGTTCCCCCCCCTCAGTGAAAGAGGAGCCGGACGTCGAGGTGCGGATGGTCAACGGGAAGCCGAAGAAGATCCGTAAACCTCGGACCATTTACTCGAGCTACCAGCTGGCCATGCTGCAGAGACGCTTCCAGAGCGCGCAGTACCTCGCCCTGCCAGAGAGGGCCGAGCTGGCCAATCAGCTGGGGTCACTCAGACACAGGTAGACACACACACACACACAACACACACACACACACACACACACACACACACACACACACACACACAGAGGGCTGGCCAATAAGCTGGGGGTCACTCAGACACAGGTACACACACACATTATGCGTCTTCAAACCCTGAAGTGAGTCAGCATTATGAGTCTTCAAACCCTAAAGTGAGTCAGCATTACGAGTCTTCAAACCCTAACGTGAGTCAGCATTATGTGTCTTCAAACCCTAACGTGAGTCAGCATTATGCGTCTTCAAACCCTGAAGTGAGTCAGCATTATGCGTCTTCAAACCCTAAAGTGAGTCAGCATTATGTGTCTTCAAACCCTAACGTGAGTCAGCATTATGCGTCTTCAAACCCTAACGTGAGTCAGCATTATGCGTCTTCAAACCCTAACGTGAGTCAGCATTATGAGTCTTCAAACCCTGAAGTGAGTCAGCATTATGCGTCTTCAAACCCTAACGTGAGTCAGCATTATGCGTCTTCAAACCCTAACGTGAGTCAGCATTATGAGTCTTCAAACGCTAAAGTGAGTCAGCATTATGCGTCTTCAAACCCTAAAGTGAGTCAGCATTATGCGTCTTCAAACCCTAAAGTGAGTCAGCATTATGCGTCTTCAAACCCTAACGTGAGTCAGCATTATGAGTCTTCAAACCCTAAAGTGAGTCAGCATTACGAGTCTTCAAACCCTAACGTGAGTCAGCATTATGTGTCTTCAAACCCTAACGTGAGTCAGCATTATGCGTCTTCAAACCCTGAAGTGAGTCAGCATTATGCGTCTTCAAACCCTAACGTGAGTCAGCATTATGCGTCTTCAAACCCTAACGTGAGTCAGCATTATGAGTCTTCAAACCCTAAAGTGAGTCAGCATTATGAGTCTTCAAACCCTAACGTGAGTCAGCATTATGAGTCTTCAAACCCTAAAGTGAGTCAGCATTATGTGTCTTCAAACCCTAACGTGAGTCAGCATTATGAGTCTTCAAACCCTAAAGTGAGTCAGCATTATGAGTCTTCAAACCCTAACGTGAGTCAGCATTATGTGTCTTCAAACCCTAACGTGAGTCAGCATTATGAGTCTTCAAACCCTAAAGTGAGTCAGCATTATGAGTCTTCAAACCCTAACGTGAGTCAGCATTATGTGTCTTCAAACCCTAACGTGAGTCAGCATTATGAGTCTTCAAACCCTAACGTGAGTCAGCATTATGAGTCTTCAAACCCTAACGTGAGTCAGCATTACGAGT
>JAAOOA010000437.1:112500-120000 GCA_012861695.1 Trematomus loennbergii
GAATACTGTTGCTTATAAGGTTACAAAGTGTAGAAAACAGAACGTTTAAGATTTGAAGAAGAAAGGAGGTGTTAAGATCCAAAAGTCATGAGCAACACGGCATCTTAAATATATAAATGACACGACAACTTAATTTGCAGGACCTTTTTTGACAGGAGAATAACAGAGCATACACCATACTAGGTCAATATAACATTTAAAAGCTGAATTAATGATGATAATGCACCAGAGTACAGTGTGATTAAATGCATTACAGTGTCTCTCTTCCTGTGTAATGATTTACGGCCTTACCTGCGCTCAGGTGATAAAACATCCTGAGCCGGCTGTTTTATCACCGCAGCTGTAAATCATGGTGAACACGCGCTGTGAGAAAACAAAGGCATTCAAAACCTGGTCAAACAGGAGAGTGTCATGTCTTTGGTTTGTGGCTCGCACAGATTTAATATTGTGTAAACAAATCACTGGAGCTGTAAATTATATCTGTGACATCACCGCGCAGGCAGCCAATCAGAATGTGTTACTTATGGATGAGGTTAGAATTAGAAAAGAAAGAAAAGGTAAATAAATTAAATAAATTAAATAAATTAAAAATTAAATAAATTAAATAAATTAAATAAATTAAATAAATTAAATAAATAAATAAAATGAAAGATTGAAAAAAATACATAAACACAAGGTGTTAATAAAATAATGTGTAATTAAATATTAAATATTTTGAAATCTATATAAATATAAGAAGGTTCAATAAAATGTCTTTATAATTATAAAATAAAATAATTTAAACATAAAAAAACCCTCTAAATAATTATCTCTGTCCCTTGGCACCTCTGAGCGTTTGAGCGTCTTTCAGCGTCTTGTTTGGGTGGATTTGACCTCATATCACTTGCTCTTATCAACTTCTCTACAGCGGGAAATAAATCATTAAGCTGCGACAGGTCCAGATGTTCACTTCAGGAGCTTCTGAAGACATAACCAAAGCTAGTAAAACAGTGAATATTGGAAATGTAATCACTTAAAGTTTCCTCAACATTCCCCATCTTTGTTCCAGGTCAAGATCTGGTTCCAGAACCGTCGCTCCAAGTTCAAAAAGCTCTACAAGAACGGGGAGTTTCCTCTCGGCGACATGCCTATTGAACACAGTCCAGACGCAGCGCAGTGACTCCATGGCGTGTAACTCCCCCCCTCCCCTGCTGTGTGGGACAACAACAACAACAACAATGGCGTCGACACAAACGTCGTTGTTGGCGTCAAAAGTAACGCCATAATGGATCCTAGCAGCAGAGTTCAGGATCCCTTTCAGCCGCCGATGGATTCCTCGCCCGCCTGTATGGGAGAAATGGGAGATTTCCCCCCCAGGACTGGTACCAGCAGCCACATTTAGGTCTTCCTCCAGTGGGTCCAACAGCTCCTTCCGCATCACAGAGTCTGGGAGTCTACTGACGGCGCCTCGGAGAGACTCTTTGTGGACTTTTTGAACCAGAAACAGCCGACAGGGATCATCAGACTCGAGTCCTGATGATAAAACTCCCACATCTGAATTTCATAGTAGCCTCTTCTTCTGAAGATCCCACAGAGCACAGATACGCTCCTATAACTGTACTTTAAGGAACCTTGTTTCCAGAAGCACAAACCAGAACGAGGAGCTAAAAGAAGCTAAATCAGTTTGTCTAATTAACATATGCAACTTTCACACAGCCATTAGTTCTGACAAAGCTCTACAGAGCGATTTGGTGTCTTTCAGCTCCTTGTTTTGGTTGCTTTCCTATAACTGTACTTCAAGGAACCTTGTTTTTAGGCAGATGAGCCACATGTAGGTCTTCCTCTGGGAGTCTACTGACGGCGCCTCAGAGAGACTCTTGTGGATGATTTGGACCAGAAGCAGCCGACAGGGATCATCAGACTCAGGAAACGTGGATTGGAAAGTCCCCCCGGCTCTGAAGTTCATGAACTTATCAAATAGAGACGAGGGTGATGCCGATTCCTTATTTAAAATCATTGATGATATTTTGTATATTTAATATTTAGAACTTGACCCTATTTATGCCTCAACATAAACACAGCCTTCTCTTAATTTGGAAAGAGCTTCTGATGCAAGATTTCCCCTCCAAACTTGAATACTACTGTCCCTGGCTAGCACGGCAGATTTCAAGATAAGTTTGGCTTTAAATTAACAGAAAACTGGAATTCATGTGATCGGACGGCGTGTTAGTGAACACTGAGAGGCCGATAACCTTAAAAGTAAAACATCAGGCGAGACCAACACTGACATATCTGTTTAAATAACTTAATTCAAACCACTTTTCCACTAGAGATATGGTCCGAGAGAAAGGTCATTAATGGCGCATTTCCACTACAGCGCGGAGCTCGCTTTAAGCGTGCCCGTGTTTTGGTTGCGTTTCCACTTGGCCTAGTACCGGCTAGCGGGTACTATTTCACAGTTTTTCTGGCCTCATAAAATCGCGGGTCTAGGGCCAGAGACAACGAGGCTGAGTCGGGCTGAGTATGCTAAACTAGAGAGAGCATCGCTGGCAAGGGGGCTACAACTACAACAAGATGGACATATTTGACCGTGATTTAATTGTAATACACGTTTCTAAATGATGAAGTAACAACATACTGATACCGGTTAGTAAAAACCATGAATTAATGCTTTGGCAAGTCTGCAGACAGACGGCAGGCGAAAACACCTTTTAAAATGCGTGTTTCTAGATGGAGATTGGCTAAGCTAACGCAGTATATGCTCCGACCGTCCACACTCACAACAACGGCCTATACAGACATAAATAAAGCAGCGACTGTATTCTCCATGACACAGGCAGTCTGTGGTTTGTACTTGTTTACTTTGTCTAGTTTCTGAACAGATATGAGGAGCTGTGAGCTCTGAGTGCTAACAGCTAACGGCTGTGTGTTTTTCTGGGGTTCTCATTGAAGATGACGTCACGGCTCCGCCTACACTGCGTTACTATAGTTACTACCCCAGTTCCTAAACTGTAATGGAAACGCAGCATAAAGTGAGCCAGTCCTAACGAGGCCTAGCCTACATAGAGCGAGGCCGAGCGAGGCCGTGTAGTGGAAACGCGCCATAAGACAACATGTATTTATCTAACTTAAGGGCATTTTATCTGTCTTTTAAGAAGGGCTGATCTAACAATGTTTGCGTATAAAAGTAATAAAAGTACACACAACATTTGGCAGGAATACAGACTTACTATCTGCTGGTAGCTTTGAGTAGCATTACAGGGAAGAAACCAAAACGATGCGCTAACAGAAGCTAAACCAGTTTTCTAATCAGTTTTTTTATTAACAATTGACCTATGCAACTTTCTAAACAGGGGTTTGTTCTGGCAAAGCTACAGAGCCTTTTAGCGTCTTTTAGCTCGTTGTTTGTTGGTTTTACTTCACCTCGCTCACTATATCAACCTCTTTCCCAGGAGAAAAACCAGCCAGATGTTTTACTTGAAGAGTTGTTGAAAAAACACAGAGCTAACACTGAAGTTAGTATTGTACATTCAGCATATTGACATGTTGCAAGAAGAGGCAAAAAGGAAACAGCGAGGGCCGTGATACACCGACTTTAAGCCTCTCTACAACTAATACATTACTAGAAATGCTGGAACCCAAAGATCCCATAATGCAATGCCTTTAATCATTTCATAAACGTCTGATCTGTCGAACTCCATGTTGCTATTGAAGGCTCACATCTCCAACTCTACACCAAGTTAACGATGAAAACAACACAACTTAAGAAACGTTGGGAACAACAGTTCAAGCAAATAGCAGGTTGGTGCTAAAACATTAAAAAATAAGTTGTATTATATTCTTAATAATTGTATTTGTGCTGTACTCAGGTTGTTTTTATTTATAGTGTCAACTGTAGAACAAAAGTGGCACAGCAGTTTGTGCCCGAGGAGCTTTTTTATTTTATGGTTTCCCAGAAAATGATTACAAAATAAAATGTCTATATTTAAAACGGCTAGAAGTGTATTATTTAAACGTGTATTTGCATGTGAAAGCAGTACACACACACACACACACACACACACACACACACACACACACACACACCACACACACACACACACACACACACGCCACACACACACACACGCACACCACACACACACACACACACACACACACACACACACACCACACACACACACACACACAAAGGCTTGAAAGTGTGCTGACGATGCTGGTGTGTCTGCCAGAGTGAGTCAGACAATAGATACAGGTTGCACCCATCTCTTTATCACACCAAACACACACACACACACACACAACACGCGCAAACGCACACACACACTCAATGCGTGTGAGCAGGTTGTGGGAGGTGACGGTGCTGCAGACACTCTGGAGTCTCTGGATGTAATAACACACCGCTGACAGACAGACGCTGTACACGGCTTTCATGTGGCACACAGTTGGAGAGGGTGGAGAAACGTGTGTGTGTGTGTGTGTGTGTGTGTGTTGTGTGTGGTGTGTGTGTGTGTGTGTTGTGTGGTCTGTGTGCAACAAACAAGCTGCTCTCAACCAGCCTAACCCACAGGTTGGCCAACAAAAAGAGGTGTGAAGAGCAAAGAACAAAGTCAAGCAATAATACAGACACATAGAGACAATATCTAAATATTCTCACACAATGTCTGCACGTGAACTGGTATGACTGGGTGACCGTTTTAAAAGAATGGTTGAGCATTGAGGGAAATATTCCTGATGGTTTGTTGGGTTTTTATTGAAGGGCGTTGGATAAGAGAAGATCACTTGTCTCTGGTGAATTTGAAGCTTCAGCCGTTAGCCGCTTAGCTTAGCATAGCTATCCGGTTTTGGTATTTGGTGATCAGGACAGCAGGAAGTCAACATATCTTCCATGACAGACTGAAACCAGTCTGTTTGGCTTGTACCACACCCTGAAGGCGACAGACACTGAAATGACCTCTAACCCTAACCCAACACTGACATTGTTTTGCCGCCAGGAGGGAGGGGCTTCTTTTGTACCAGAGGTCAACATGTCATGGAAATCCTCCTTCTGATTGGCTGTGGGTTCTGTCTCACTTACCTACACTGCAAAAAGTATAATGCGGCTTTCACACCAGCGCTTTTCCCTTTCTAGCTCCGTGCTAGAGCTTTTCTGGTTCAGCTCCGGTTTCCCTTTTCAGCTCCCGCTCTGTTCACACCTCCCAGAGCCCGACTGGTGCTGCCGCTGCTGCGTCATGACGTCACCGTTTACATCGCTGATTTGCTCCCCAACGGCGCTCACAACACAACAATGGGGGGGGGACTGCGTCGGGTCGATGATCGTGTTGCTTTTAATCATACGAAGCCAGATTAAATTAAATAACGACTTCTCCAACCTTATACTTTTCTCCAGAGTGCCGTGGTTCATTGTTTATTAATGTGTTTCATTTAGCGACCGCTGCAGTGCTGGCTGCTCTTCAACGGGAGTGTATTCTCCCGTTAGCTCCGGGTTAGCTCACACGGCTCTAAAGTATTCACTGTCTGACTGTCACACAAGCAGCTGATACATATCCCCAGTTCCCCTTAAGTGAATGTGTGTCAGTCTGAATTGACGCTGTTTGGCATCACAACGCTGTTATGAAAGTTTCTCTGGTATAACATGGGTGATGTTAGCATAGCAACCGAAGCTAAACTGACTACTTGCTAAGCCGTTTTCTACAGGCACTTTTTACCGACGTATTTTTCATTATGATTCTACTTGTGATAGTCGGACATGACAACCTGTGCAGCCCATGTATTGATTCCATCCGATAGCTGCTATAATAACAAACGTCTGCCTGCTCTCCACAATGATCAATAACAGCGAACGGATGGTCAAAGTAAGGTACAAATAAACAGAATCACACGAAGCCTGGTTAGTGTTGCCTGACTTTATAAAGCGTGTTTTTTTTATAAGTGTGTGGTTGCCTTCTAGTCACTTTGCTCAGTGCTACTGCTTGTAGGCAGGCATGACGAGACTCTTCAGTCGACCCATGTTCAGGGAGTGGGTTTAGTGTCCTGCACGCCTCGACGTAAGAGAGACGTAAGCGACGCCGCCTCTTAGCTCCGGAGTCCTGCTTCTAGACCGACAATTTTGGAGCTGGAAGTGAACCGCATTCAGGAGCTATGAGGCGGGCATTCGAGGTAAGGGTTCAAAGTTTCTCTTTATAGCTCCCAATCAGTCGGATAGCATAGCATAGCATAGCCCCCATAGAATGAGGGAAGGTTAACCATACAGTAGATGGTTCTAGGTACAACCCTTTCTGTTCTGTGTAAAAGGTTCTACCAGGAACCCAGAATGTTTTGTTCCACTTGAGTGAATCTGAAGGGCCATTCATGGTTCCTGTCTGCACCTTTGGTTCCCACTAATTAATACACTGAAGTGTGAAATGTTCATTGTGGTTTGGGTGGGCCCGAGTCAACAGGCGGAGACTTTGGGAACGTAATGTACCTGAAAGAGGATGAAACATGACGGAGTAATAACACATTGTGATCTGTTTGGGATGTCTCGCTCACAGGGAGTCCATGCGAGCGAGAAGAAGCTCATCAAGTTTCTTATATTAACAATTTATCCATGCAACTTTCCCACAGAGCAACAGAGTACCTCTGGTACTTCTACTTTTACTCAAGTACATGATCTGAGTACTTCTACTTTTACTCAAGTACAAGATCTGAGTACTTCTACTTTTACTCAAGTACATGATCTGAGTACTTCTACTTTTACTCAAGTACAAGATCTGAGTACTTCTACTTTCACTCAAGTACAAGAACTGAGTACTTCTACTTTTACTCAAGTACAAGAACTGAGTACTTCTACTTTCACTCAAGTACAAGATCTGAGTACTTCTACTTTTACTCAAGTACATGATCTGAGTACTTCTACTTTTACTCAAGTACAAGAACTGAGTACTTCTACTTTCACTCAAGTACATGATCTGAGTACTTCTACTTTTACTCAAGTACAAGATCTGAGTACTTCTACTTTTACTCAAGTACAAGATCTGAGTACTTCTACTTTCACTCAAGTACATGATCTGAGTACTTCTACTTTTACTCAAGTACAAGATCTGAGTACTTCTACTTTTACTCAAGTACAAGACCTGAGTACTTCTACTTTTACTCAAGTACAAATCTGAGTTCTTCTACTTTTACTCAAGTACAAGATCTGAGTACTTCTACTTTTACTCAAGTACAAGATCTGAGTACTTCTACTTTCACTCAAGTACATGATCTGAGTACTTCTACTTTTACTCAAGTACAAGATCTGAGTACTTCTACTTTTACTCAAGTACAAGATCTGAGTACTTCTACTTTTACTCAAGTACAAGACCTGAGTACTTCTACTTTTACTCAAGTACAAATCTGAGTTCTTCTACTTTTACTCAAGTACAAGATCTGAGTACTTCTACTTTTACTCAAGTACAAATCTGAGTTCTTCTACTTTCACTCAAGTACAAGATCTGAGTACTTTACTTTTACTCAAGTACAAGACCTGAGTACTTCTAC
>JAAOOA010000437.1:125000-167500 GCA_012861695.1 Trematomus loennbergii
TAATATCCATAAAGAGTTATTTAAATGAACCCTAGAGAGAAAGCACAAACTGTGTATTGACATCCTGTATTAATGCATTATTTAAGTATTCATTTTAACACATGAATCTACTGTGATGGATCATTAGAGAAAATGACCCTAAAGCTTTAATTAACCAACGGCCTGTAATTGACGCCGTGATTTTATAAAATCACAGACGACGCTCTGACTCTCCACGTGTTGGCGAGACGGGAGAGAATGACTCCACACTGAGCAGGAGAGGGTTTTTATAAAGACTCTTTTATAGAGAACAAAATGGCATTATGTAAAAACGGTTAATATTTAGAGGGTTACAGTTCTGAAAATGAATGAATATTTTGTAGTTTTTGTAAAGGTTGTTTAAAGATTTAATTTAGTAAAAGTAAAATTGTACTTTTACAGTTTTAGAAAGGGGACATTTGTGCCTTCTAAGGTAACAACAAAAATAATAAAATGCATTAAAATACGTAATCCTCAACATATCACTCACTAGAAAAATCCCCAAAATGAACCTGGTATTTATTTTTACAGACAGCTGTGCGTGGTGATGAAAAGCTGGTTCGAGGGGCCCCCAGTGAATTTTTGCCTAGGGCCCCCACCGATTCTAGACTCGCCACTACTGACCCCCCCCCCCCCCCACCCACCTTCAAAACACTGACCAAACCTCACGTGTTCAGACGAGCTTTTAATGTGATGCCGTGTCTTTGTGATAAATGTGGTTTTATTGCTCGATTTTAATTATTTGGATATTTAACTAAATTAACTCTGAATTGTACATGAATTTCACAGCATTTCTTAAAGTAAATGTAGTATATTAAAAGGCTGTTTTAATAAACTGTAGGTTTGGTCCTCTCAGGTAACGAGAGGGAAATTTAAAGAACATCTGGAACTGCACAAACAAATTAAAAGCGTTAAAAACCAAAGTTGTTTTGTTCCTTTTTTTGTTTAAAACGATTGAATTATCAAAAAACACTGGCTTTTAAAAGGGTTGAAATGTTGAAATGGATTAACAATGTGATGCTAAGATGTATAATAATGTAAATGTAAAATGGTTAAAACAAAAAATGCACTAAAGCAGAAATGAGATTTGATCTGGTTTGAAGATCCAAAAACAAAATGAAATCTAGTGGCAAAGATCAAAGTTGATTTATTTCAATTAACAGAGCAAGTCCTGATCAATCATTACCAGAATATCAATTGAGTATTTCAAAATGTTGTTAAATAAATCACAATTATGGAGTATATATAAGACTGTAAACTCCTGGAAATGTTGGAAACATTTAAAACTGACAGCAAGAAAAACAAAAATCCATCAGAGAATAAAAATCACAAGAACTGAAATGAATGAATGAATTGAACCCTGCATTTAACTTCCCTTGAATTATCACGAAAACTTCCAAAGTCATCTTTATGGGATAAAACTGAACAATTTACTCAATAGAATTCAGTATAAAAATATATAAAGGGACATATTCATGTATTTTCACACATAAGGCTTTGGTCTTTAAGGCTTTGAACTATTTGGGATATTTAACGACAATGAAAAAAAATATATAACATTTCCTTTCAGTGCCTTTTTACTATAAAAGTTTAAAAAGGGAGTACAAATGTCAACTTGTTTATAAAATCAGAGCTTCTGCACGGACTCTTTATAGTGTACCAAAATACACACAGTTAAAAATAATGTCTTATCTTTGGTTCTCTAAACCTGATTTTCACCAAACTAAAAGGGTCCCATGAGGACGCCCTGAGGAACACCGTTGTTAATCACTTACGTATTTACCACGGTAAGACACTGGAAAAACCCTGAAAAGAAAAGTCTAAAATGAGAGACGCAGGGACGGCATTAAAGTCCAAGTTGTAGCTTATTCTCAAACGTCTCTGGAGGATGTCGTATTTCTGAATTGGACCCTGAAGGCATCATCTCCCTGGTTCCCTCCACAAAAAGCCAATGGGATTTTTCCATTGGCTTTTAAGCATGGCTGAATAGGCAACATAGCTAACTGGCAGACAGATGGCTAGTTAGCTACCTTGTTAATTATATGATGCTTTAATATAGTGCTGCTATGGATGTCGTATTTCTGTGTTGGTCCCTGAAGGCATCATCTCTCTGGTCCAATGGATTCCTCCATGTGATTTTGGATTATGTCAGAAAATAATCTCTGTTTCAAACGAACGTTTCTGATTCTTACACGTTTAGTTCAGCAGGATCATCTCCACATATTAACACCACTTTATGATTTCTGACGTAAAAAGCTAACGCTAGGCTATAACAAACAACCAAAACACCTTCAGAAAACCATTGACCTCCAGACCAGGAAGAGATGAACTCAAGTCCGTTTTGTTGCGTCACTTCTCTGCTTTAAAGTCAGTGTTCTTTGCAGTGAAGAAGTGTTTCCCTGCTTCCTGTCACATCATCTGAGTCCTGGGCATTGAGTCCTGCGGGTGGGGGGGGGGGTACCAGTGGGAGAAATTGTTCATGTACCCTGCAGAGTGACCCGGCGCTACTTTAGCCGCCATGCTAACGTCCCACAGCGAGGGGGGGGCGGGCGGGGCGACCAGGTTCTCCCCCGCCTCAGGACCACATGGACCGTTCTTCATTATCTTCTTGTATTTAGACCGTTTGTCTGGAACCAGATCTTCACCTGCAGGAGGAGAGGAAGAGGGGGGTTAGAGGTCAACTACTTTATTTATATAGAGGGGAGAAGTACTCAGGTCTTGTACTTGAGTAAAAGTAGAAGTACTCAAATCTTGTATTGAGTAAAAGTAGAAGTACTCAGCTCCTGTTCTTGAGTAAAAGTAGAAGTACTCAGATCTTGTACTTGAGTAAAAGTAGAAGTACTCAAATCTTGTACTTGAGTAAAAGTAGAAGTACTCAGATCTTGTACTTGAGTAAAAGTAGAAGTACTCAGTCTTGTACTTGAGTAAAAGTAGAAGTACTCAGGTCTTGTACTTGAGTAAAAGTAGAAGTACTCAGATCTTGTTCTTGAGTAAAAGTAGAAGTACTCAGAGCTTGTACTTGAGTAAAAGTAGAAGTACTCAGATCCTGTACTTGAGTAAAAGTAGAAGTACTCAGATCTTGTACTTGAGTAAAAGTAGAAGTACTCAGATCTTGTACTTGAGTAAAAGTAGAAGTACTCAGATCCTGTACTTGAGTAAAAGTAGAAGTACTCAGATCATGTACTTGAGTAAAAGTAGAAGTACCAGAGTGTAGGAATACTCTGTTTCAGTAAAAGTCCTGCATTCAAAATGTTCCTCAAGTGAAAGTAGAAAGTATTCTCATCAAAATATAGTGAAAGTAGCGACAGTAAAAGTAGTCATTGTGCAGATTGGTCCATTTCAGAATAAATATATGATATGTTTTATAATGATTGATCATGAAAGTGTTCTCAAAGCTGGTAAAGGTGCAGCTAGTTTGAATGACTTTGTATACTGCAGGGTAGCTTGTGGATTTACTCCAGGTGGAACTAAAGTCTGATTTAACACTTGGTTATATTTCACATCATTCATCCAGATCTGCAGCCACAAAATAGATAATGATATGTTTGTGAATTTGACCGTCAACATACCTTTAGACCGTATCTAAGTATATATCTGTAGTTTATCTCTAACACGTATCTGTGTGTCTGAAATCTCCTCTGTGGTTAGTTTCACTTCACTTGACTTCTTGTAAATATAATTGGCATGTTCTCTGTTTGCAGAGCACGTTTGCTCAGACATGCATCAATAATAACAATTACTCACATTAATACTGACAGCGCGGCAGAGGAGAAACAAACAGAGCGATCAAATAAAAGGTTATCTGGGAGTTATTATAGGAGTTTATGGTGCAATGAAGATATTTGATTTTCTGAAATAAAATCTAATTTCAGACGTAATTGAGTTTAAATACGTGGAATAAATGATGCACGTTGACACGCAGCTTTAAGAAGAGGTCATGCAGTTTCATTTAATCACCACTCTATTGTTCACTGACGTCCGTCACAGCTGTTAGAAATCAAATCAAACGAGCACTCCATAAATAATAAATGCAGCTGTAATTACACCGCATCAGGCCTTTTATAAATACATGAACCCTCCACAAGTTCAACTCTTTCAATGTTTTCTTGTGTCCCCTAAACCTAAAAACTGGCCCACAGGTGCAAACGTAACAACGAACCAGAACTCTTCCATCAGAGAAACAGCTTCAGAAAGGATGCAGATATAAAAACCCAAAGGTTCCACATGAAGAAACATCTTCAGCAACTTGACATCACGTGCAGCGTTTTAGAGAACATTCAGCACTTGAGGAGACATGCAGGGAGGCCAGGGGACACTAAAGAGTGACGCACACAGCTGGAGACCAGGGACACTAAAGAGTGACGCACACAGCTGGGAGACCAGGGGACACTAAAGAGTGACGCACACAGCTGGAGACCAGGGGACACTAAAGAGTGACGCACACAGCTGGGAGACCAGGGGACACTAAAGAGTGACGCACACAGCTGGGAGACCAGGGGACACTAAAGAGTGACGCACACAGCTGGAGACCAGGGGACACTAAAGAGTGACGCACACAGCTGGAGACCAGGGGACACTAAAGAGTGACGCACACAGCTGGAGACCAGGGGACACTAAAGAGTGACGCACACAGCTGGGAGACCAGGGGACACTAAAGAGTGACGCACACAGCTGGAGACCAGGGGACACTAAAGAGTGACGCACACAGCTGGGAGACCAGGGGACACTAAAGAGTGACGCACACAGCTGGAGACCAGGGGACACTAAAGAGTGACGCACACAGCTGGAGACCAGGGGACACTAAAGAGTGACGCACACAGCTGGAGACCAGGGGACACTAAAGAGTGACGCACACAGCTGGAGACCAGGGGACACTAAAGAGTGACGCACACAGCTGGGAGACCAGGGGACACTAAAGAGTGACGCACACAGCTGGGAGACCAGGGGACACTAAAGAGTGACGCACACAGCTGGGAGACCAGGGGACACTAAAGAGTGACGCACACAGCTGGGAGACCAGGGGACACTAAAGAGTGACGCACACAGCTGGGAGACCAGGGGAGTAAAGAGTGACGCACACAGCTGGGAGACCAGGGGACACTAAAGAGTGACGCACACAGCTGGGAGACCAGGGGACACTAAAGAGTGACGCACACAGTTGGGAGACCAGGGGACACTAAAGAGTGACGCACACAGCTGGGAGACCAGGGGACACTAAAGAGTGACGCACACAGCTGGGAGACCAGGGGACACTAAAGAGTGACGCACACAGCTGGGAGACCAGGGGACACTAAAGAGTGACGCACACAGCTGGGAGACCAGGGGACACTAAAGAGTGACGCACTCAGCTGGGAGATCAGGGGACCCTATCCTAAGGGAGTGCATGTACGTAGACACGTTAGTTTAGCTGCTATAGGTTTAGACTGTCGGGGGACACCTACTTCTTCCTTCTCTCTGTCTGTACCTGTGTACTCTCATGTTCCAATAACCCTCTTCCCCAAATGTCTTTTTGGTGTCTATCTACTCCGGGATCCTGAGTCATGGCTGATCTCTTGCTGTGGTCCTGAGTCCTGGATCCTCTATCCTGAGTCCTGAGTCCTGGATCTGAGTCCTGGACTTCGAGTCGTGGCTGAACCTGTCTCTGCGGTCCTGCCTGACTCTCATCATACTGCTTCCCTGATGGCTCCCACAGGATTGTTGACATCCTCGTGGATTCATCTTCTTATTATAGACACATGCATTTCCAAACATTTGGTCT
Source organism: Trematomus loennbergii (assembly GCA_012861695.1). NCBI lineage: Eukaryota > Metazoa > Chordata > Actinopteri > Perciformes > Nototheniidae > Trematomus > Trematomus loennbergii. The sequence goes on from JAAOOA010000437.1 coordinate 130,777, forward strand.
ACCTATGCTGTAAATCTTTTATCTCTTGGATTTACACACGGCATCTATTGCACGTCTGTCCGTCCTGGGAGAGGGATCCCTCCTCTGTTGCTCTCCATGAGGTTTCTCACATGTTCCTTTAAACTGTGGGGTTTCTCTGGAAGTGTTTCCTTGTACGATGTGAGGGTCTAAGGACAGAGGGTCTAAGGACAGAGGGTCTAAGGACAGAGGGTCTAAGGACAGAGGGTCTAAGGACAGAGGGACTAAGGACAGAGGGTCTAAGGACAGAGGGTGTAAGGACAGAGGGTCTAAGGACAGAGGGTCTAAGGACAGAGGGTAAGGACAGAGGGTCTAAGGACAGAGGGTCTAAGGACAGAGGGTCTAAGGACAGAGTGTCTAAGGACAGAGGGTCTAAGGACAGAGGGACTAAGGACAGAGGGTCTAAGGACAGAGGGTCTAAGGACAGAGGGTGTAAGGACAGAGGGTCTAAGGACAGAGGGTCTAAGGACAGAGGGTCTAAGGACAGAGGGTCTAAGGACAGAGGGTCTAAGGACAGAGGGTGTAAGGACAGAGGGTCTAAGGACAGAGGGTCTAAGGACAGAGGGTCTAAGGACAGAGGGTGTAAGGACAGAGGGTCTAAGGACAGAGGGCCTAAGGACAGAGGGTCTAAGGACAGAGGGTCTAAGGACAGAGGGTCTAAGGACAGAGGGTCTAAGGACAGAGTGTCTAAGGACAGAGGGTCTAAGGACAGAGGGTCTAAGGACAGAGGGTATAAGGACAGAGGGTCTAAGGACAGAGGGTCTAAGGACAGAGGGTCTAAGGACAGAGGGGGTCGTATTGTCACTGATATTCTGTACAAACTGTGAAGTCCACTGAGACTAATGCAACATTTGTGATATTGGGCTATATAAATAAACATTGATTGATTGATGATTGATTGATTGATTGATTGATTGATTGATTGACTGACTAAAGATGAGGCACACAGCTAACCTAGTCATTTCAGATATACTGACAAACACTTACAGTTATGAGACGACTAACTCTGAAACAGAGACAGTTGCTTTACAATTTCAACATTAACTGAATTGAGTTCAACTTGTTTGACCTGCTATATCAACTCTTGCCACTCATTATATTTAACGTGTGTTACTGCATGTTTCAAAGAGAGAGACTTTCAAAAATAAAAGTGTGCTACGTGCAGTTTCTCAGCTGCTCGGGATCGTTTGAGAGTCCCTGAGAGATTTGGAAGCAGAGTGGTCAGTGTTTGGCTGTCGGCCTAATGTGTGTATGATCACTATCTGTAAGTGTGGTGTGTGTGTGTTTCCATCTGTACACTGCACAGTCTGAGGCGTGTGTGTGTGTGTGTGTGTGTGTGTGTGTGTGTGTGGTGTGTGTGTGTGTGTGTGTGTGGTGTGTGTGTGTGTGTGTGTGTGTGTGTGTGTGTGTGTGTGTGTGTGTGTGTGTGTGTGTGTGTGTGTGTGTGGCCATGCATGTGAGGAATGTGTGCCGTGTACATACTGTATTAAATCATTACTACCCTCTGTCTCCACCTGTCAGCAGCACAGAGAAACACGTCTGCATTTAGTTTAGATATTAAAAATAAATGGTTCCTTAAACCCTGAAATTACATGTTTGCACTTCCTCGTTTTGATAATAGTTTTTGTTGGCAGATTATTTAACAGTTTTGAACTCCACCTTTTCATTTATGAATCAAAAATAAATAGGACTATATCTGTAAAGAAGATAAACAGTTTTGGTTCAAAGTTGCGTTACGGCACTATCAGCTGTTGAAATGAAAACATCTAGCACTTCAAAACAAAACAGAGACAGAACCTTAGCGTAGATACCAGATGTTATTATACAATATGATGTGACTCGATTCCTCACAAACACACACCACACACACACACACACACCACACACACACCACACACACACACACACCACACACACACACACACACACACACCACACACACACACACACACACACACCACACGCTCGGATATAAAGTCATCATTATGAAAACAAACGAGACGTTAGTATAATCTAATATAATCAGATATTTGAAAATCTAATTTAAAATAATGTTTTACGGGGAATTTGTGCTTCAATAAAATCAATAAAAATGTCCATAAAGTAGAATTAAATAGAATAACATATTAAAATATAATGTTGAAGTTAGACTTAAATGTGCAACAAAAACATCAAATACATACATTTGTTTATATAATACAAAAAGTTAAAGAATTGGGTCTAAAAAGATAAAACCAAATAAATACATATTTATTTATTTATATAAAATAAGTCATATAAAGAATTTTGAATACAAATATTTATTTAAATAAAATAAGTTAAATTAACTGTGTGTCTCTGTATGTGTATGTGTGTGTGTGTGTGTGTGTGTGTGTGTGTGTGTGTGTGTGGTGTGTGTGTGTGTGTGTGTGTGTGTGTGTGTGTGTGCGCGTGTGTGTGCGTGTGTGTGTGTGCGTGTGTGTGTGCGTGTGTGTGTGTCTCTTTGTGTGTGTGTGTGTGTGTGTGTGTGTGTGTGTGTGTGTGTGTGTGTGTGAGTGTGTGTGTGGTGTGTGTGGTGTGTGTTGTGTGTGTGTACCTGAGTCTGTGTGAGCCCACATCTGAGCAGCGAGCTCCGCCCTCTCTGGCAGAGCGAGGTACTGCGTCTGCTGGAACCGTCTGGTTCAGGTTCTGCAGCTGCAGGCTGGAGTAGATGGTTCTGGGCTTCCTGACCTTCTTCCCCTTTCCGTTCACACGCAGCTCCTCAGACCCTCATGACCCGAGACCCTCTTCTCAGGTCTAAAGGAGAGGGGACATAGTACATGAAAAACAACATTAAGATATACTTAAAGTACCACAAAAGCTGCACAGCACATCACCAGGACCCTAACCCAGGACGGAGCTGCCCTCCATGGAGGACATGGACTCCAGGACGGAGCTGCCCTCCATGGAGGACATGGACTCCAGGACGGTGCCCTCCATGGAGGACAGCACATCTCCAGGACGGAGCTGCCCTCCATGGAGACCTGTACTCCCAGCGGCTCAGGAGAAAGCCCTCCGGATTATCAAAGACCCCCCACCCCAGCCCACAACTGTTCTGTCTGCTGCCGTCTGGCAGGCGCTACCGCAGCATCCGGACTAAAACCACCAGCCGTTTCATCCCACAGGCCATAAGACCATTAAACACCTGAACTCTGTGAAGAAGATCATAACATTCATCTGTTTGTCCACTTGCAATCTACTTGTTTATATATAGTTATCACCGCAATGAACCGTATTTAATTTTGTCTTAATGTAAAAAAATAATTTCACATTCTGTTCTTGTGCATTTCATATCTATTTACATGTATATAGACTTCTTGCTCTATTTTGTATTTTTGTATTTTATTATATGTCTCATTGTTGGAGGAGCTCAGGTCAGAAGCATGTCATTGACATGTCTACTATGTAGCTGCTGAGCATCTGATGAGCATCTGCTGAGCATCTGATGAGCATCTGATGAGCACTGCTGATGAGCACCTGATGAGCACCTGATGAGCATCTGATGAGCATCTGATGAGCACCTGATGAGCACCTGATGAGCACCTGATGATCATCTGATGAGCATCTGATGAGCATCTGATGAGCATCTGATGAGCATCTGATGAGCATCTGATGAGCATCTGCTGAGCATCTGATGAGCATCTGATGAGCATCTGATGAGCATCTGATGAGCATCTGATGAGCATCTGATGAGCATCTGCTGAGCATTGATGAGCATCTGATGAGCACCTGATGAGCATCTGATGAGCACCTGATGAGCATCTGATGAGCATCTGCTGAGCATCTGATGAGCATCTGATGAGCATCTGATGAGCATCTGAAATTAGATTTTATTTCAGAGAATCAAATATCTTCATTGCACCATAACTCCTATAATAACTCCCAGATAACCTTTGATTTAATCTCTCTGTTTGTTTCTCCTCTGCCGCGCTGTCAGTATTAATGTGAGTAATTGTTATTATTGATGCATGTCTGAGCAACGTGCTCTGCAAACAGAGAACATGCCAATTATATTTACAAGAAGTCAAGTGAAGCGAAACTAACCACAGAGGAGATTTCAGACACACAGATACGTGTTAGAGATAAACTACAGATATATACTTAGATACGGTCTAAAGGTATGTTGACGGTCAAATTCACAAACATATCATTATCTATTTTGTGGCTGCAGATCTGGATGAATGATGTGAAATAACCAAGTGTTAAATCAGACTTGAGTTCCACCTGGAGTAAATCCACAAGCTACCCTGCAGTATACAAAGTCATTCAACTAGCTGCACCTTTACCAGCTTAGAACACTTTCATGATCAATCATTATAAAACATATCATATATATATTCTGAAATGGACCAATCTGCACAATGACTACTTTTACTGTCGCTACTTTCACTATATTTTGATGAGAATACTTTTCTACTTTCACTTGAGGAACATTTTGAATGCAGGACTTTTACTGTAACAGAGTATTCCTACACTCTGGTACTTCTACTTTTACTCAAGTACAAGACCTAGTATTTGTTCTTGGTGGCTCTCTTCACACACCTCACTGCACAATGTATAACACGCTGAAATGTTTTCTTTTCACTTCTAGATATGTCTGTAAAGTAGTGAACAAATTAACCACATTTCAGAGTAAAATCAATCAAATAAATAAATACATGTTTTCTGATCAGCTGTTCTCTCTAGGATGTAACGATTCTACAACATTACATTTAGCTGACGCTTTATCCAAGCGACTTACAATGACCAATTACAGGGACATTCTCCCTGGAGTAACTAAGGACTAAGTGCCTTACTCAAGAGCGCACTAGTGGTGGTGTTCCTGGAGGGATTTGAACTCACAACCTTCCGATCTTCAGCCCACCTCACTATCCATTAGACCACCACTATCCCTACAAACTACACTACACTACAAAATAAAAGCCTGCAGCTCAAACACCTGATACTTCTGACATATACTGTTTAACTAACACAGTATTCCTACACTCTGAGTACTTCTACTTTTACTCAAGTACAAGATCTGAGTACTTCTACTTTTACTCAAGTACAAGATCTGAGTACTTCTACTTTTACTCAAATACAAGATCTGAGTACTTCTACTTTTACTCAAATACAAGATCTGAGTGCTTCTACTTTTACTCAAATACAAGATCTGAGTACTTCTACTTTTACTCAAGTACAAGATCTGAGTACTTCTACTTTTACTCAGGTACAAGATCTGAGTACTTCTACTTGTACTCAAGTACAAGATCTGAGTACTTCTACTTTTACTCAAGTACAGAGATCTGAGTACTTCTACTTTTACTCAGGTACAAGATCTGAGTACTTCTACTTGTACTCAATACAAGATCTGAGTACTTCTACTTTTACTCAAGTACCAGATCTGAGTACTTCTACTTTTACTCAAGTACAAGATCTGAGTACTTCTACTTTTACTCAAGTACAAGATCTGAGTACTTCTACTTTGACTCAAGTACCAGATCTGAGTACTTCTACTTTGACTCAAAACAAGATCTGAGTACTTCTACTTTTACTCAATACAAGATCTGAGTACTTCTACTTTTCCTCATAGTAACAGAATGGAGGCAAAGACATCGTGGACAAAGGACTATGCTGAGTGTCGTGAAGCTCCATGTCCCCATGAAGCCAAAGAAGAAGCCACACAGGGCGGAGCCTGCGAGCTAGTTCAGGCAACTGGAGCACCAATGATACATTAACACCTGACACACCTTGTCCCTCTTACAACCAACCAAACACATCCACCTGCTCGGGGGGTAGTTATCTAATCATCACTCAATGTTCTTGGAGTGATGAGGCCCGAGCCTAGAGACACCAAACTCAAACGATAAGCTGCTTCTAATAACCATGTTAAGAACACGTGAGTTGTCTGACTGAACTCCCAACGTGTCCATCTCCATCCAGGGGTCCGAGTGGGGCTTGATGAGTGTTTGGTGAACGCCTGCCTTCTGCTCACGGGCATCATCCATGCAACACACCAAAGTGGAAATACGCTTCTGTCGTTTTCAAAAATCTTTCTTGAACTTCATTTCCTCAGGATGTCTCTTAGATTAAATTCCCTTAATATATAGGTTTATTTTATATATATTTTATAGGGTTTTATACTTTGGTGATTTTAACGTGTTCTTTTGAGCCGCACCAGCTGTAAATAAAGCTTTATTATTATTATTATTGTTGTGTTTACTTTCCTGCTCCTCACAAACTCAATGTATATAATATCCTGCTTTATATATTACACACACACACACTCACACACACACACACACACACACACACACCACACCACACACACACACACACACACACACACACACCACACACACACACACACACACACACACACACACACACACTAATGCATAATCCAGTTTTTAAAATATGTGATTTACTTTATATTTAAATGTGTTTTAATACACATTTTATATAACTGAATATATTTGTTCTATATATTTATATTTCTAATTCACACTTTCTTTGGTCCTTTAAGTTTTAATGCGAGTCATTTTGTACATTTAGTGATATTTGTAACTTTTTCTTGAAGTATTTCTTGTATTTAATTGTTGTACTTGTACTTACATCTGAGTACATTTTCCACCTCTGAGTGTTTTAATATTCTACATTAGAGTTAAATAAAACTGTATATAAAAACATGGTTTAATGAATACCTCCAGTCTCAGTTTATTTTGATGCCAATAATTATGTACTTCTACTAAAGTCCTATTTTCAATTTAAGTATTTTATTTGTAGTATTTTTCGCATTTAGAGACTTTTTTTCCTGCCGGTTAATATTCCACATGATATTTAAAGTGAAATCAAATGTTCATTAATATCTCCAGACTCACCCGTCTCCTCTGGTACTTTCAGTTTATTTTGATGCCAATAATTGTGTACTTTTACAAATTGTGTACTTTTAAATGTAGGTTTTTTTATTTGAGTGCTTTCCCTGCAGTCTGAGTCTGACACGATATTTAGAGTTCAATCAAACTGTATATAAAGTTGAATGAATACCTCCAGACTCCTCCAGTCTTAGTTTATTTTGATGCCAATAATTGTGTAATTTAACTAAAGTAATATTTTGAATGTAGGTATTGTATTTGTAGTATCTTTACCATTTAGTACTGAGGCGTTCCCTGCAGTCTGAGTCGTTTCTTTCAATTGAACTATTCATATCTCAGGTTAAGGTGAAGGCTCGTTATATCACTGTGTCACAGAGTTCCCATAATGCACTAGGAGAACTATACGTAATGCAGTGTTCAGGGTCAGGGTCGGGTTCGGGTTCAGGTTCAGGGTCAGGTTCGGGTTCAGGTCCAGGTTCAGGTTCAGGTTCGGGTTCTTTCTTTGTACCCGTAGGTAGATTTAGTTTGAGACAAAGACAAAGGATCCATCCTGACTCTAAACAACAGACACATCTCTCATAAAAGGACTAGTAAAAAGTACAAGTACACTCTGCTCCGTCAAATCTCAACAATATTTCTAAAACATTTAAGAAGGAAAACACTAGTACAAACATGGACATTCAAAATTCATAATTAAATAAATAAATAGGCCTCTGTGTGACGCTCCTATGATGTGTTCATTTGTGCAATAGCTGCTGGGATCAAAGTGTTTGTATCCCGCTTCGTTCTACTCTTTGGGACGACTAACCTCCGGCCCAAGGAACAAGCGTCTGAGTGCAGAGGGTGGGGGTCATCGTCTCATATGGAGCTGGATAACTGCTGTAACTGCCTGAGGTACAGGGTCTCCGGGTTTATCACTGCCTGAGGTACAGGGTCTCCAGGTTTAGCTGTAACTGCCTGAGGTACAGGGTCTCCAGGTTTAGCTGTAACTGCCTGAGGTACAGGGTCTCCAGGTTTAGCTGTAACTGCCTGAGGTACAGGGTCTCCAGGTTTAGCTGTAACTGCCTGAGGTACAGGGTCTCCAGGTTTAGCTGTGACTGCCTGAGGTACAGGGTCTCCAGGTTTAGCTGTAACTGCCTGAGGTACAGGGTCTCCAGGTTTAGCTGTAACTGCCTGAGGTACAGGGTCTCCAGGTTTAGCTGTAACTGCCTGAGGTACAGGGTCTCCAGGTTTAGCTGTGACTGCCTGAGGTACAGGGTCTCCAGGTTTAGCTGTGGCTCACCAATCAGTCTGCTGGACCACTTTACGATCTGACTCAGACCATCATGGTTTTGTCAATGTCAAAATAGGACAGTTTCCTAAGACAGTCCAAACGCTGGTGCCCCCTTTTGCACACAGCCTCACAGTTTGGATCAGAGCTACATTTTGAGTCAATAATTGTCCCTGAGATATTTGTATCTGCTCGGATAAAAGTTTTTATACCGCTTCGTTGTACTTTTTGGGACGAGTACCCTCCGGCCCGAAGGGAGAAGCTTCTGAGCGCAGAGGGTGGGAGTCATGGTCTAACGTGGAGCTGGATAACCGCCGTCACTGCACTGTAACTTGTATCCATGCGTTTGTTCATTTCATGTTTATTTTACTAACGTAGTATTTTAAATGTAGGTATTTTATTGGTAGTATTTTATAGGAGACTTTTCCTGTAGTTTCTAGTTAATATTCCACATGATATTTAAAGTGACATCAAAGTTGAATTAATATCTCCAGCCTCACCCGTCTCCTCCAGTCTCGTACTGTGAGTTTTACTTGATGGCAATAATTGTGTACTTTTACTAAAGTTATGTTTTAAATGTAGGTTTTTTATTTGTATTTATTTGAGTCGTTTTTGGTTAAATCAAACTGCATATACAGTTTGATGAATATCTTCAGTCTGCTACTCTCAGTTTATTTTGATGGCAATAATTATGTACTTCGACTAAAGTCCTATTTTCAATTTAAGTATTTTATTTGTAGTATTTTTAGCATTTAGTTCTGAGACTTTCCCTGCAGTCTGAATAGTAAATGAAATGTTAATGAATATCTCCAGACTCACCCGTCTCCTCTGCTACTCAGTAACATCCGGAGTGTTCATTTAACACTCTGTGATAAGGGCCATATGTTCACTGGCTCTCAGTGTTAAAATGTACTCTTTTAAGAGTTAAATTAACACTTAAAGGGAGGGATTTAAGTGTTAAATGAACCCTTAAGTGTTAAATGAACACTTAAAGAGTCCATTTTAACACTGAGATCCAGTGAACATATAGTCCTTATCTCAGAGTGTTAAATTAACACTCCGGATTTTACTGTGTACTCTCAGTTTATTTCTGATGCCAATAATGTTGTACTTTTACTAAAGTAGTATTTTTAATTTAGGTATTTTATTTGTAGTATTTTTACCATTTAATTCTGAGACTTTCCCTGCAGTCTGAGTAGTTTCTAGTTATGGATTTAGAGTTAAATCAATGTGTATATACAGTTTAATCAATATCTCCACACTCACCCGTCTCCAGTCTGCTACTCTCTGTTTATTTCTGAAGCCAATAATTGTGTACTTCTACTAAAGTCATATTTTTAATTTATTTGTAGTATTTTTACCATTTAATTCTGAGACTTCCCCTGCAGTCTGAGTAGTTTAGTATTTAAAGTTAAATCAAATGTTAATGAATATCTCAAGTCTGTTGCTCAGTTTATTTTGATGCCAATCATTTTGTACTTTTACCGAAGTTAGTATGAGCCGTTTTTTTGTTAATATTCCACATGATATTTAAATAAAATGTTTAATTAATATCTCCACACTCACCCGTCTCCTCCAGTCTCGTGTGCCCGTGCGCGCCCCCGTGCCCCGCGTGCTGGTATCCCAGGTAAGCCCCGGGGTGGTGCGCGTTCACGCTGCTGTGGTACGGTGGGTAACCGAGCGGTCTCCCGTACGAGGACGCGCCTGAGGAGGAGGAGAAGGGCCCCTCGTGTTGTGGGGGCCCCACCAGCGCGTGCACAGGGTAATGTCCGTGCGCGTGGCCGTGGGGAGGCTGCTGGTGTCCCGGGTAACCCCCGAACTCAAGGAACGCCGATTTGGAGGGATCCGGCGGGACCAAAGTGTCCGATAATGAGCTCATAGTCATCATATGGGTCGGGGGTGGGAAACAAGAAATGCGGGGGTCATCACACAGGAACACAGCATCAGAGGGAAGAGTTCACAGAGATTCAGAGAGCAACAAATCCCTTTTTAAACACAGAAATCAGAAATAATCCTCTGGATGAAAAGGAAGGTTTACAGGAGCTCCACCCGACACATCCCGGCTCAAGTGTCCGGGAAGAGGCGCTCAGAGGCGGGCAGGAGGAGGACGAGCAGCCGCTGGAGGAGAAACAAGAAAGGTTCCAAGAAAAAGTAAAAAAAACTGATTTTAAATCCTAAAAAATCTTCTTTTCTCCCAGTGTGTGTGTGTGTGTGTGTGCTGAGTGGATGTGAGGAGTGTGTTGCTGCTCTCCTCTGCACGGTGTGTGTGTCACCTCTCTGCCTCCACACACACACACTCTCACACACACGCAGCGCGCTCATTGGCTGGAGGCTCCGCATGTCATCACAAAGATTGAAGAGAGGAGCAGTTTAATTATGAAGATGATTTTCTGCACAACAAGAGCAGATTCCTCAGTGGCGGAAATAATGACATATTCATTATTAAAGACACATTAAATTATTATATAAGAATAGCACCTCATTGCATTAAAATAACAATTAATCCCACAAAACCGCATTAAGATTATATCAAATAAAAGCATATAACTGCATTAAAATAACGTGAAAAAGGAAAACAATTGCACTAAAATAAAAATGAAATAATGACATAAAACTGCAATTTATTTTCGATGTATGCCTAATATAAATGTCCTTAGTCATTTGAAAGCACAACGAGGTAAATGGCTTCATGGTATTTTCATTTTTGGATCGTTTGCATCATTATACAAATAATAAATAGACCTGTATATTTTATTATCAAGTCGTCATTGAACAAGTTTGCAAAAATATTAGAATTAATTTTAAAAAAAACAGAAATGAATGCATGAATGCACGTTGTGTTCATATATTTCTATATAAATATACATCATTTTAGGCGTCATGTGTGATGAATATATATATTTTAAATAAAGTGCATGATATTCGTTTATTTTGTCTCCAAGTTTCAGCCGGGTGGCCACACACCACACACACACACACACACACACACACACACACACACACACACACACACCACACACACACACACACACACACACACACACACACACACCGAGTCATTTATAATGCTCATAACATAACGACGATCTAAGCGATATTACTCCGAATAACTTTATAATAATAATAACTTCTGCACATGCTCTTCGTTATAGGGCTGAAGTCCGGAGGGAGAGGAAGTACTCAGATCCTTTACTTAAGGAAAAGTAGAAATACATTAGTCTTCAAATACTACAACTAAAAGTCTTAATTTCAAAATGTTACTCAATTAAAAGTACACACGTAGAAAGATCAAAATGTACTTTAAAATAAAGCACTCATTCTGCACGATGACCCATTTCAGAGTTACATAAATAAGTAAATGTACTTCAAGTATGTAAAGTAGAAGTCATTGATGTTTTGCACAATATATCTCTTTTTACTGTATTATACGATCCTGTTTTTAAGCAAATGCCCTGAAACACTGAACCGTTGTGTCAACACATCTCATATAACTGTATTAGTGGAAAGCAATAGATAATGTATTGAGAGAATGCATTAATTAAAGTCAACATCATTGTGTCAGAGCATGTTAGTATTCATACTTTGAATACTGTATATATTAGAAGTACTGCATCAGACAAAGAATTACTAGTAAGTCTGATAATTAGCCAGGACCATTATCTAATATATCATATTCCATATAGATCCTTGCACTATTCTATATTTTATTTGTATTTACTTGCACTCTGTATCTGTGTTATTGTGTTCTCTTGGAGGAGCCTGTGACCTCAGATGCTCATTGACATATAGCTCTGTACACATGACAATAAAGCCTTGAATCTTGAAGAGCTTATTTGAAATGCATTTAGCAGCAGGCTCTCTTTCTGCTCCTCGTTAGCTGACGAGCAGACATGATATCGTTCTTAACGAGACGAGCGCTGGGCATCTTGTGGTCCTGTAGACTGGAGGAGAAGTGATTTGAGCGACGGCGAGGAGACGGGAGATGTTCCGGCTTGTTTCTGGTTCCTCTTGTGATTCCAGCGGGGAGAAGTGTGCAGTTATTACCATCAGATGCTGTTTCATCTGCAGCCAACATTCCTCCTGCTGAGCCGATCACACCCTCATGCTTTCATTCAGAGAGGCAAGAGTACTTTACTCAAGTAGAAGTACAGATACTCGTGTTTAAAAATACTCTGGTGAAAGTAGAAGTACTGACTAAACTTCTTTACTCAAGTCAAAGTAAAGAGGCTTTGAAATGTACTTCAGTAAAAAGTACCCATAACTAGCAGCTGTTTTAAAGAGTACCTGACCTCCCTTTATATTAATAGAACATAATTGTCATTGTTAGCTAATGAATGTTTCCATGCTGAACAACGGCAACATGACAACGTTTTCATTGGTCCCTCTTCTTTAGAGAAGACCAGGAAATGATGGATACACGGATCGTGTTCAAATCAATAGGCACGCAATGACTCTAAATAATAATGATCACGCCACCAAACACACATTCAAACTAAAGGAACCAGCCTGTTTGGGAAATGTGAGAAGTAGAAAGTACAGGTATTTGGGTTCAACATGTAAGAAGTAGAAAGTACAGGTATTTGTGTTCAACATGTAAGAAGTAGAAAGTACAGGTATTTGGTTCAACATGTAAGAAGTAGAAAGTACAGGTATTTGGGTTCAACATGTAAGAAGTAGAAAGTACAGGTATTTGGGTTCAACATGTAAGAAGTAGAAAGTACAGTATTTGTGTTCAACATGTAAGAAGTAAAGTACAGGTATTTGTGTTCAACATGTAAGAAGTAGAAAGTACAGCTATTGGGTTCAACATGTAAGAAGTAGAAAGTACAGGTATTTGGTTCAACATGTAAGAAGTAGAAAGTACAGGTATTTGGGTTCAACATGTAAGAAGTAGAAAGTACAGGTATTTGGGTTCAACATGTAAGAAGTAGAAAGTACAGGTATTTGGGTTCAACATGTAAGAAGTAGAAAGTACAGGTATTTGGGTTCAACATGTAAGAAGTAGAAAGTACAGGTATTTGGGTTCAACATGTAGAAGTAGAAAGTACAGGTATTTGTGTTCAACATGTAAGAAGTAGAAAGTACAGGTATTTGTTCAACATGTAAGAAGTAGAAAGTACAGGTATTTGGTTCAACATGTAAGAAGTAGAAAGTACAGGTATTTGTGTTCAACATGTGAGAAGTAGAAAGTACAGGTATTTGGGTTCAACATGTGAGAAGTAGAAAGTACAGGTATTTGTGTTCAACATGTAAGAAGTAGAAAGTACAGGTATTTGGTTCAACATGTAAGAAGTAGAAAGTACAGGTATTTGGGTTCAACATGTAAGAAGTAGAAAGTACAGGTATTTGTTCAACATGTAAGAAGTAGAAAGTACAGGTATTTGTGTTCAACATGTAAGAAGTAGAAAGTACAGGTATTTGTGTTCAACATGTAAGAAGTAGAAAGTACAGGTATTTGTGTTCAACATGTAAGAAGTAGAAAGTACAGGTATTTGTGTTCAACATGTAAGAAGTAGAAAGTACAGGTATTTGTTCAACATGTAAGAAGTAGAAAGTACAGGTATTTGGGTTCAACATGTAAGAAGTAGAAAGTACAGGTATTTGGTTCAACATGTTAGAAGTAGAAAGTACAGGTATTTGTGTTCAACATGTAAGAAGTAGAAAGTACAGGTATTTGTTCAACATGTAAGAAGTAGAAAGTACAGGTATTTGGTTCAACATGTAAGAAGTAGAAAGTACAGGTATTTGGGTTCAACATGTGAGAAGTAGAAAGTACAGGTATTTGTGTTCAACATGTAAGAAGTAGAAAGTACAGGTATTTGGTTCAACATGTAAGAAGTAGAAAGTACAGGTATTTGGGTTCAACATGTAAGAAGTAGAAAGTACAGGTATTTGGGTTCAACATGTAAGAAGTAGAAAGTACAGGTATTTGTGTTCAACATGTAAGAAGTAGAAAGTACAGGTATTTGGTTCAACATGTAAGAAGTAGAAAGTACAGGTATTTGAGTTCAACATGTAAGAAGTAGAAAGTCAGGTATTTGTGTTCAACATGTAAGAAGTCAAAGTAAAAAGTCGTCAGAAAAGTAAGTAGTGGAGTAAAGTACTGATACCAGAAACATGTATTTAAGTACAGTAACAAAGTATTTGTACTCCAATACTTCCAACTCTGCATTCAGAGCAACAATCCTGCTGACTTCATCTGTCTTTAGGTCCACAAATATATATATATATATTACAAATGACAAATGACCTCAAAATCAAGTTATTTGCCGGCGGGGAATTAGTCATCTTCTTCCAAAGACCCTATCCTCTTACTAAAGCAGTGCTACTTTTTATGGTAAATATTTGTATTGATTTTCTCAGTTTTTTAACAAAAGCAAGTGATACAGATTCAGTAAAGATATATACACACATGCTGACAAATCAAAATCTTCATTTCAATCCCACCACTCTCCCACCACCCATTAACCCATTACAGGATACAGAGCCCTTTAACAGTAAAATACAGTATTTTCATAATGACATTAGTTCAAGGGGGGCAAAGGAGGAGAAAAAACAAACATTTCACTAAAAGATTTAAAAATACATCTCCAGAAAGTAAAGAGGCTGGGACCCAAAACATGTGTATTACTGTAGGTAGCAGTGCTACTTTAATGATGCGTGAATAACGGTGTGATATATACCTGGCTGCTAAACTTCAAAACTGTTACAGGACGTGTATTTTGTAAATAGTGTATTATTTAAAAAACAAAATTGAAATGTTATATCTTTAATTTTTTGTATGCACGTTTCTTAGTTAACATTAAGCTGTCTTTGGCTTTTCTTGCTGTGTAAAAAAAAAATGTAAATTTCCCCTCAAATAAAGGTATTCTGATTCTGAAGTCTCTGTCCTTTGAAGCTGCTTTTAGTTTTTATGCTGTCCAAAAATGGAACAAAAACTTGAGGTCTTCACGAACGCTGAGTTTTAAATCGAAGCTAAAAACATTACTTTTATTTAGCTGCCTACCCAGAAGTGTTTGAACTTGTTTTAGCACCTTCTGTATTTACAATGTTGTGTTTAAACTATCCCTTTTATGCATGGTTTTTATTAATCTATTATTCCATTGTGTTCCTTTCTTTTGTCTTCCTATTATAAGTGTTAATGTTGAGCACTTTGAATTGCCTCTGTGTCTGAAAATGTGCTTTATAAATACACTTATACCTTTGGGTTTTGCACGTAGACTGGAAAAGACGAAGCGAGGTTCAGCTTGGGAGCTAATTATCACTCCTTTAAAACTCAATTGTGCAAGACTGGAAAATGGAGGGTTCCCGTTGGCATCTAAACCTCCTTAGTTTCCCAGAAGCACTTGGAATATAAAGCCCTAAACATGTAGACTTTTGTTCTCCTTAAATCAAGTTCTAAATGAAACTGCTTCTTAGCATGTTTGCCATAGCTTAGCTTAAGTAAAAGTACTTATACTAAAATGTAGAAATGCTCCAACAGAAGAACTGAAAGAGTACTCGTTATGTATTACGTCCCATTTCAGAGTCATTTAATAAATGAGTGTATTTATTGATGCATTAATGTGTTCATCAGCTGGTACAGGTGGAGCTCATTTTAAGGACTTTATACACTGGATATCTGATCCTATAATTATCTGTACATGTTTATCTAATGGAGGATTTATAAAGGTAACTGAAGCTCATTTGTTGGCCTGCGGGAGTGGAGATGAGTTACAGTTTTAATTTGCCTTCACACCTTCAGGGAGGAAGAAAGAGAAGATGTGAAGGTGGCAATTTAGCAATTAGCTTTATTTCACAATGCTTTTTTGGATTTTTACGACCTCGGTGTTCCTCGTAGACTAGTTTGAGATCTCTGAGACTGATACCAGTGTCCCCACCAGGACATATGTGAAGGTTTAATTTCCCCAAAGTGGTTCAGATTCGGAGTGGAAACAATTGTCAGCAAATCTACATCGTCATTGAATTAGGTGTTTAGACGTGGGTTAGGTTCATGCTGACGTTGGGTAAATCTTCCAGGTTTGGGTTAGGGTTAACCTGTTTAGCCCTGAGCCTGTTTTTCAGGTCTCAGGCTCGAAAATGCCATTCCCAGAACAAATGACCATATCTTCCCTTCTAAAAGGTTAAATTAATAATCTTTTTTCTCAAAGTAATGATAAACCTGTGAGTTGGATGTAGAAAAGTCAGCATCAATATAGATGTTTTTTATTTTAAAGAAAATTCAGATTTTACATAGTAAAAAACTGTAAATTATAGTGTCCGTCCAAAGATTATTTTTTACTTATAGTGAAAACACCCTTGGATGATGGGTTAGTAGACTAAAAGCTTTAGGAATCCAAAGTACAACATATATATAAGTACCCTGTATCAAGATTGATGCAAAACAAGTGACATTTGACCTTTTAGAGAGATTTAGCCAAAACCACCCCACCTCTGAGGTGATTTGGGTGGAAATGTTTTTTTTCCATATCTCTGGCCCCCCTTGCTCGATTTTGATGGTTGACACCTCTTTCTGACCGTTAGAGCCAATAGAATCGAAGGGGGGTTCCCCCACACACACTCGTTGTAAAACAAAAAGGTGGGGTTTTGCGCATGTCATTTTGCATCAGAGTGAACCTATCTCTCGCTTTGACATCTAGAAATGGAAAAGCAGTTTTATTGCTCATGGATTATCAGAAATCATTTCAAAGGGACACAGACACATTGGATTAACCTATGGATTAACTTCAGCAGCGCTTTTATCGTTTTAATACCATTGAAGACCACTTTGGAGAGACTACAGAGCCAGGTAAGCTGTTAGCATTTCTAGCTACCTAGCGCCAAATGTTTTGATGTCTGTTTTTGTTTATAACGTCGCGATTTAGTATAATTCAGTGATAATGAGGGTACCCTTCGATTCTGTGTCACCTCACGATGTGAAACGATGTCATGGATGTGGAGAAAAGATAAATAATAAGGTTTTGTGAGTGATTTTCGGTGCAGTAAGGTGTTAGCATTTTTCGCTCGTTGCTAATTCAGAGGCTCAGCGTTAGCATTGTGGGTTTCTTTTGAAAAAAAAAAAAAAAAGATCAGTTAGATGAGTTTCTTCCCGTTACATGGATATAAAACATTATAGTTTATTAAATGAACATGCCTCAGAAACTGTTTCCTGCAAGATGTTGCGGCAGTGCCGGTACTCTCGGCTTAACAGGTTAAAACCGTATATCTGTCGTAATATTAGGGGATTCTTCAAGGATAGGGTTAGGGTTATAGACCCTGTTTTGTATGGGTTTTTCTTTCAGATTGGAGTTATAGACCGGTTACTCTCTGTAAGGTTGGGTAAAATCTTCCAGGCTAGAGTTAGGGGTTAAAGACTGTATATCTGCTGTAATATTAGGGGGTTATTTCAGGTTAGGGTAAGGCTTTTTATATACCATTATATCCTCTTGTAATGTCCATCCATCTTCTCCCGCTTATCCGTGGTCGGGTCGCGGGGGTAGCTCTTGTAATGTATCAGTGTTTATTATATCTAATATAAAAAATGGTCTGGAGCATTCGGTAGATAAAGTTGGATTATTCACTCTTATATTATATATATATAATATTAAGTATTTGGTTAGTGTTGGTTGTTTTTTAATATGTCTGTATAATACGCAAACTCTCTCTAATTCTAGATAATACTTATTACACGGCTTAGTTTAATACTCAATTCTGATTTGTCAATTTGGACATTCCGAGATTGTCATTTTTGCTAACGAAACAGACCGTTGCTAAGGAGAACAGACTGTTGCTAAGGAAAACAGACCGTTGCTAAGGAGAACAGACGTCGTAAGGAAACAGACCGTTGCTAAGGAGAACAGACCATTGCTAAGGAGAACAGACCCGTTGCTAAGGAGAACAGACCGTTGCTAAGGAGAACAGACCGTTGATAAGGAAAACAGACCTTGTGCTAAGGAGAACAGACCGTTGCTAAGGAAAACATACCGTTGCTAAGGAGAACAGACTGTTTCTAAGGAAAACAGACCGTTGCTAAGGAGAACAGACCGTTGCTAAGAGAACAGACTGTTTAAGGAGAACAGACTGTTGCTAAGAAGAACATACCGTTGCTAAGGAAACATACCGTTGCAAAGGAGAACAGACCGTTGCTAAGGAAAACATACGTTGCTAAGGAGAAAAGACTGTTGCTATGTAGAACAGACCGTTTGCTAGGATATCAAGTCTGGTCATTTTAACGTCAGCTAACGACAACAAACATTAGTTTTCCTCCGTCACAAACACTGTGGAAGACTTTTAGAATATTCATTTTTATATTTGTGGAGAGTACGAAACTCTGGATTCATGATGGCTAAACTGTCCGCAGTTAAAAAGTGAAAAAGAGACGATGATGAAGTCGAGAGACGAGGGTCCAGTCTCGGAGTCAAACATGAGGGTGGGCTCAACGACTGTCCTGAACAGATCGAGGCGTTAAGTGTGAGAAGTGTCCAACGTTCCTCACTCTTCATTTTACATTTATATTCAATCTAATATTTAATATTCCATTCCTCACATACTTATGTATATATAATATCCTGCTTTATATTTTGTTGCTGTACATTTGTAATTCAAGATGTATATTTTCTACTTTTCTTTTAATGCTATTTTATTTCCATTGAGATGTTTACATGTTGGATTGTTTATTTCCAGTCTGTTACTTTTTATTATACAATGCCTTATCTTTTGATGCTGCTGCACGCAAACATTTCCCAAATTGGGATCAATAAAGTACTTCTTATCTTATCTTGTCTTCTTTTGGCCGTATTGGCAGCACTACCCGTTACTCAAAGTGCATTTAGCCATCCTTCACATTGGGATGAACTCAGAATAGAAGTAGAGAAGTGCGCTAACGGAGACACGGCATCATGCAGGTCATCTCGTTCCTGCTGATGGACTCGGAGAAAAAAGAGAGTTTTTAAAGAACAGTGACACACACACACTACACACACATGGAAGAGGTGTGTGAAGTGTCCAATGTTCCTGAATATTTTTTTGTCCGTGTTGAGAGCACCATCCGTTACTTAAGTGCATTTTGCCATCCTTCACAAAATAATAGAAGTAGAGAAGTACGCTAACGGAGACACGGCGTCATGCAGGTCATTTCAGTTCCTGCTAATGGACTTGGAGTAAGAGAGTTTTTAAAGAACAGTGAGTAACAGCGACACACCACACATCGACACATGGGAGAGGTGTGTGTGAGGTGTGTGTGAGGTGAGCTAGACGCTGTGTGCCTCGTCTGCTAAGACTGTAATTAGGGCGTGCCGTTATGCAGCTCAGAACAAGAGGAGCCCTGCAGCCGGAGAGCAGCGACGATCTGCTGCTCTATTCACACCGCCGATAATAACAATACTCGTCAACGCTCTGCAGACAGCGTGGCGTCAACCCTCCCACGTGTTTGTGTGTGTGTGTGTGTGTGTGTGTGTGTGTGTGTGTGTGTGTGTGTGTGTGTGTGTGTGTGTGGTGTGTGTGTGTGTGTGTGTGTGTGTGTGTGTGTGTGTGTGTGTGTGTGTGTGTGTTGTGTGTGGTGTGTGTGTGGAAGGGTGTGTGTGAGACAAAGAGACAGAAACAGTGTGTGTGACGGAGAGTTTATCTAACGTTTGAAGTACACCTGTAATTGATCTGCTGCAGGTACGGTTTACAGAGAGTTCATCCGTGAAATGAGACAATCATCCCGGTGAAATGAAGGGTTTGTCATCAGACGCTGAGTGGTTATTAAATGTACAGCTCAATCAAACCGCAATAAAGTCCTGAAGACGGTCTGATTTTTGATGCAAAACCGAGAGGAACACAACTGAATAAAATCATATTAACAATATAAACCATTTGACAACTTCTTTAGGGTGTGTGTAATTGTCACATATGTTTATATATTAACTTTTTAACTTCCTAACTGAAAAACAACACTAGGTCTGCTGCGTTTTATCATTTTATTAGTTACAAAACGTTGCAATCCTTGACAAAATGATATTAATCGCAATGGGGAGCGTCAGCCTCGAAGGAGCCTTGTTCTTCTTCTGTGGTGTTCCCTCTCCTGTAGTCTCTAGGTGTTGTAACTGCTACTAATAAATAAAATAAACAAATGAACTTAAACTAATATTGCCCGCTGGGGCATAAAACTATCTACGCAGGTAAATAGAGAACGGTCAGAACGTCGTGTTTGTTTGTTTAGTCTCTCGTATTCACATGTTACGTTCTCTCCTAAACTTGGGGTGCAAAGGGAAGTAACAACATATACAATAACCAGGAGAGAAAAAGAGTGGAAACTGATTTGTGAAGCCACAAGATAATGTTTCATTAATACAAAATAAAGAGGGCTCACTAGCCAATGTGCACAACAAGCTTAAGATAAACAGAGAACAACTTTCTAAAAGAAAAGTGACTAAAGTACATAGAAGACAAAGAAACCCTGGAGCACATCTCATAACAATTAACAAAACATGAGTTAAACCAACAGTCTCAGATAAATAAAATACATACAGAACCATGGTTTTCCCGGTTCCTTTCCTTTGGTTCTCCTGTAGTGTTTCCGATTGCCTGGTAAACAAACCTATCCAACACCAATCCAACCGCCACCAACTGTCACCAATATATAATAATCACCAGGTGCCCATATTACCGAGTGCCCAAACTTAAGCTCAGTAGGTTTTCTTTGTTCAATTCCACCTCTGGGTTCAACGCTGTTTTATTGGTACATTCATTAAAGAAGATTATTTGAATACTTGAAATGAGAACACAATTAAAATCTGCTTACGTTAGAGCACAGTCATCAAATAATGCTGCTGTCGTCATGATTAACCTCTTAAGCACGGCGGTCCCCCATTGGACCCCTCCCACCGTTTTTTTTTCTAGACAATGTCTCAGGGCTCTTAACATTTATGAAACTATTAATGTGTAGCACCAGATTAACGGGAAGAATCTCAGCTAACTGAAGATATGAACCTTTTTTACCAAAACAAAACACAAGTCTCATAAGAAGCGTCTAAAATGACCCTGAACGAAAAAACTCCCACTCCTTATTTGTTAACGTGTTTGTGTGTATAGAACTTTCCCTCGATTCCATTGGCTCTAGCCGTTATAAAGAGATTTCATTCATCAAATCGAGCAAGGGGGGCCAGAGAGAGGTCAATTCCACCCAAATGACCCCAGAAGTGGGGTTTTGGCTAAATCTCTCTAAAAAGGTCATCACTTGTTTTGCATCAATCTTGATACAGGGTACTTATTATATGTTGTACTTTGGATTCCTAAAGCTTTTAGTCTACTAACCCATCATCCAAGGGTAGTTTTTCACTATCTGTAAAAAATAGTTTTTGGACGGACACTATAATTTACAGTTTTTTACTATGTAAAATCTGAATTTTCTTTAAATAAAAAACATCTATATTAAGTCTGACTTTCTACATCCAACTCACAGGTTTATAATTACTTTGAGAATAAAGATTATTAATTTAACCCTTTTAGAAGGGAAGATATGGTCATTTGTTCTGGGAATGTCATTTTCGAGCCTGAGACCTGAAAAACAGGCTCAGAGCTTAAGAGGTTTTAAAGCATTTTGTCGAGGATCAGATGTGATTATAAAGCTGAGACTCGCCTGCAGATCTGAAACCTGAGCTGCTGTTCAGCGGCCACAATAAATCGTCATGACATCTGAAAGTGTTAAACTTTATGAAGTGAATTCAAACATATTCAGAGGAATATTTGTGTCAATAATTAGGTTGGTTTTGCCTCACATTCTACGGAGGCTGACAGGTGCAAACATGCTGCGGTTTTTTAGATTTTCAAAAAAAGTCCGAATGTTGTGGAAAGTCCGAATTGTGAGAAAAAAAAGTCAGAATTGTGAGAAATGTTGAGACATTTTGATATTTTGAGAAAAAGTCTGCATTTGAGAAAAAAGTCAGAATTTTGTGGAAAAAGTCAGAATTTTGTGGAAAAAGTCAGAATTTTGTGGAAAAAGTCAGAATTTTGAGTTTTTCGGAAAAAGTAAAAATGTCTGAATTAATTAATATTAATATTATTTGTATTATTGGCCAAGGTATAATCCAGGTGGGTATTTAATTTGTGACATGAAAAACATTTTCTATTCTTAGCATGTTGAGGAAACGGCTTCAGAAATGCATCCTCCGTGAATTAACAATCCTTCAGAATTACACGCCCAGACTCAAAATAATTGTCGACCACTGCATGAACTTAACAGTCTGCACAAAATGCAGGAGCAGCTGATGGCAGTTTCAGCAGCTGTGTTCTCAGATCTTGCCCCTTATCCTCCAGCCGACCTCACAGTATTTATCATCTCATTTAAACACTGAAAACGTAATGTAAGTGCGTCTTAATGGTCTCTGGACCAGAGCACCAGATGCAGAGACACTGAAACGCTGGCTGTTCATCAGCTGTGTGAAACGTCTGCACACTGGAAGAAGTTAATTTAAATATGTGTTTCCAGACGGAGGGAACACATACTCTGATTGTGCCGGCCATCACTAGCCATGGTAGAATTAGCATGGCAATGAAGCTGCTGAATAATCTCAGTTTCTCTCAAATCCTCAGTCGTCTAGATTACTGTATGCACTTTATGCCGGCCTAACAAGACCTCACTGGCACGCCTACAGCTGGTACAAAACGCTGCTGCTCGGCTGCTTACAGGAACACGCAAGCATGAGCACATCACCCCAATTCTGGCTTCCCTCCTCTGGCTTCCCTCCTCTGGCTTCCCTCCTCTGGCTTCCCTCCACTGGCTTCCTCCTCTGGCTTCTCTCTCTGGCTTCTCGCCTCTGGCTTCCCTCCACTGGCTTCTGTCCATTTTAGAGTTCATTTTAAGATTGTATTGTTTGTTTTTAAATCTCTCAATGGGCTGGCCCCTCAGTACATCTCCGACTTCCTAAAGGTGTACACCCCCTCAAGGGCTTTGAGGTCGGCTGATCAGCTGCTGCTGGTAGTCCCTAAAACAAAGAGAAAGACCAGGGGAGACCGAGCCTTCTCAGGTAGCCCCCAGGCTCTCGAACGACCTGCCCCCCCCCCATGTTATATTTTCGCCCACCCTCCAAACTTTGAAGTCCCCGCCTAAAGACCCACCTCCTTTCCCTCGCTTTGAGCTATGCTTTATCGATTTTATGCTTTTATTGTCTGTCCATAGCCTTCGTGTACCTTGTATTCATTATATATGTGACTTTTATCTAATTGTAATATTATATTTTATTATAATGTTATGTTTGCTGTGAACCCTCTGTTTTTAATATGTGCTATAGAAATAAAGTGGATTGGATTGGATTAGATTTGTATAGTTATTTTCATCTGCATTATATCCTGTTCTTAAAAACAGTCTATGGCCATGTATTTAGCAATCTTCAAATATATAGCTTGTATAGAAGATAGTTAAAGTTGCTTGCTGACAAGATAGATACTAGACTTTCGCTAGCTAGTGAGATGGATATCAAATCAAATCAAATCAAGTTTTATTTATAAAGCACATTTAAAAGCGATTTTTGGTCGAGCCAAAGTGCTGTACATGTATAAAAACACATTACTACAATCACAATAAAAGACAATAAATTACAACAGATATATATAAAAAATAAAATAAAAAATAAAAAACACAAGGAAAAGTCAGGAGTCGTGCTCCGCTCTGACTAGAAGGCCAGAGAGAAGAAGTGTGTTTTTAGTGTAGATTTAAAAAACCCCTAGGGTCTGGGCCGACCTCACATGGAGGGGCAGAGTGTTCCAGAGCCTAGGGCCAGCTGCTGAGAAGGCTCGGTGCCCTCAGTTTTAAGCCTGGTTTTGGGCACTACCAGCAGCAGCTGGTCAGCAGACCTTAAAGCTCTGGCTGGGGTGTAGCGCTGGAGGAGTTCAGCTATATAGGCCGGAGCCAGCCCATTTAGTGCTTTAAAACAAATAAAAGGATTTTAAAATCAATTCTGAACCGAACTGGAAGCCAGTGCAGTGAGGCCAGAATAGGGGTGATGTGGTCACGCTTTTTGTGGCCAGTCAGCAAAATGTGCAGCTGCGTTTTGGACTAGCTGCAGGCGTTTAATTGAGGCCTGGTCCAACCCACATACAGAGCGTTGCAATAGTCCAGTCTCGAGGTTACAAAGGCGTTAATAAATTGGATACCCAATAATCATACATAATATTTATATAGCGCCCATACCAAAGCCATTCAGAAAACAAAATACAAAAACCCAAAACATAACCTCAATAAAGTCATGAGCTAAGTAGAAGAAGGGGGCTGGTGTAGAGGATTTATAGCTAGTGAGATAAATAGCTAAACTGGCTTTCTAGTTTATAAGATAGAAGCTAACGTTCTCTAGCTAGTGATAATTCAGATAAGATTAAGGTAGATAGGAGAACATTGATGGAGCGTCTGCAGTACAGTTTTTCGATGGATGGTTACGAGCCAAGTGACACTTCTACTAAAAGATGCTGAGATATTTCACTTGACATGTGATTTCTCGAGGTGTTTTAATCTGGAGCAAAGTGGTGGACAAACCAAAGCAACACTGCCAATCATAGGGCAGTTTATAGCAGCAGGATTCTCCTAGTATTACTCTGGACTCATGGGGTCACCTGGCAGGAGGTCCCGTTCATGGTGTCACCTGGCAGGAGGTCCCGTTCATGGGTCACCTGGCAGGAGGTCCCGTTCATGGGGTCACCTGGCAGGAGGTCCCGCAGCATCAGGACTAAACCTCCAGACTCAGCAGTAGGTCCCGCAGCATCAGGACTAAACCTCCAGACTCAGCAGGAGGTCCCGCAGCATCAGGACTAAACCTCCAGACTCAGCAGGAGGTCCCGCAGCATCAGGACTAAACCTCCAGACTCAGCAGGAGGTCCCGCAGCATCAGGACTAAACCTCCAGACTCAGCAGGAGGTCCCGCAGCATCAGGACTAAACCTCCAGACTCAGCAGGAGGTCCCGCAGCATCAGGACTAAACCTCCAGACTCAGCAGGAGGTCCCGCAGCATCAGGACTAAACCTCCAGACTGAGAGACAGATTCATCCCACAGGCCATCAGACTGTTAAACACCTGAACTCCAGAGACATTCATCTGTTTGCATCTTTAGAATGTATTTCATGTATTATCTTAATAGTTATAGCTAACTGTATTGCAGTGTTCAATATGTAACCTTACATTCTGTTTCTGTCACCTGCACTATTTTATTCAAATGTATCGTACTCTGTTTCATTTGCACTATTTTGTATTATTATTGTTATTATTATTGTTATTATTATATTATATTGTTGTCTTATGTCCTTTATATAATATGTTGCATTGTTGGAGGAGCTTAAGTTGCTAGTGGATCGCCGGAGCTGTATTAGATTAACATTAACA
Organism: Trematomus loennbergii; assembly: GCA_012861695.1. Taxonomy (NCBI): domain Eukaryota; kingdom Metazoa; phylum Chordata; class Actinopteri; order Perciformes; family Nototheniidae; genus Trematomus; species Trematomus loennbergii. Next base: position 156,266 of record JAAOOA010000437.1, read on the forward strand.
TGCTTATTGTAGTTGTAAGTGCACTGCCTTGTGGCCTGTAGCACCATATGTGTGGGCTGGACCTGTATGTTAGGAAAGGAGTGAGCAGAGGGGAGAATTGTCGATTCTTGTTCTGTTTGCTGTCACTATCTTCCTCACCCCTCAGACTTTCAGTTGCGCACGCTACGCTACCATGGAAACCAAACAATGGTGTAGCTGTATAAAGTCCGAGTGGGAGTAAATCTGATTTTGTCAGAAATCGGGAGAAATGCGGGAGAAATATGACCCAGGAAGAAACCGGGAGAGGGCAATGAAATCGGGAGTCTCCCGCGAAAATCGGAGGGTTGGCAAGTATGGCTCGGACTAATCCTGCAAGAGTCTACAGTTGGTTGAACACAACAATGGCAGCTTCTTCACGCTCCACCTGCCTGTTCGGTGTTTCCCTTTTTCTCTGCTTTTGTCCAAACGGGTGCCGCACACTGCACAACTGCACACACTGCAACACTGCAGGCTCCTGGCAGCGCCGGCAAACCGCTGCCCTTTGAAGAGGACATCATGACGCAGATGCAAATCGGATTGAAGAACTAGTAAACATGAGCCAAAGCAACGAGACACTCAGACTAAGACTTGAATGCCTGACTGAACATCTGTCGTGATGCTTTCTGACAGCTAGGATCCAACCAAGATCATGACTCATCACCATGACGACAGGTACGAAACAAGCCTGATCTCCAGTATCACCTGAGGCCAGAGTCATTTAGATCCTCTGATGCCACGGCCAAGTTTGGATTACATCAACGTGTGTTTTTGTTTCTCTGCGCACACTTATCCCTTTCACATGCAGTTCATTTTTCACATCCTCTCATTTCAATGTGTGTAAGAGCGGCAGATATTAGCTTTGATGCTTCTGGGTGTGAATATATGGTATGCTTCATTGCACAGGGTTCACGATGGGTATCGAGTGTGTGTGTGTGTGTGTGTGTGTGTGTGTGTGTGTGTGTGTGTGTGTGTGTGTGTGTGTGTGTGTGTGTGTGTGTGTGTGTGTGTGTGTGGTGTGTGTGTGTGTGTGTGTGTGTGTGTGTGTGTGTGTGTGGTGTGTGTGTGTGTGTGTGTGTATGAACTATGCTGGGTGCAGGGGCGTGTTGGGTGTGCCACTTGAGAAACTAATTTAGCTAATTTGTTCTGATGGGAAGGTAAAATATGCATCGAGAGGTCATTAAAGGTCCCCTATCATCCTCCTCTTCATCAATATATCACAGGTCTCAGATATATCCAGAACCTGTCTCTGATTGGCTGAAACACCAAACAGATCATTGCAGCATTACCCATAATCCCCTCTGTTTCAGCCCTGTTTCCAAAGTGCTGATTCTCTGTCTGTTACTTTAGATGAAAATAAGGAGCCCCTCCCCACGCCCTCTGAGAGACATTTGGTTACAAAGAACTCAATGGTGCTCTAGGAGGAGATTCAGGTGATAAGGTGGGGGGGGGGGGTTACCTTGGTTGCTGATTGGCTAATGGTTACACAAGCCAAAACATCGTTATGACATCATCAAGTGGCCAAAATCTGACCTTTAAGGTAAAAGGAGGGTCCGTTTGTGTAGTTGCTTAAAAGTTTCTCGAGCCACTTCCAACATACTGGGTGTGATTTCAACGCAGACATAATCCAGAACGATGATCCATTTGTTTTCCATTTTCACCACACATCCCTCCTTCTCAGTGTGTGTGTGTGTGTGTGTGTGTGTGTGTGTGTGTGTGTGTGTGTGTGTGTGTGTGTGTGTGTGTGTGTGTGTGTGTGTGTGTGTGTGGTGTGTGTGTGTGTGTGTGTGTGTGTGTGTGTGGTTGAAACAACGTCTTCCCATAAATAGACATAATATAACACACAGGAGACCATGGGGTGTCAACAAATATATTCAGGGGCGTAAACAACCAAGGTGAGTAGATAAATATTCAACACATAATATGATTTTTACTTATGTGCAATGCCACGTTTTGTTTTGTTGTTTTTTATGCTGCTGCAACGCAAACATTTCCCAAATGTTAAACAACATAACTTTCATAATAAACTCAGTTAACGGCTCCTACACCGTTCATCACATGTGCATCTGTGTCTCTTCAAAATAAGCCAACCCTTCTCTCTCAGAAACCACAACAGTTCATAGCGAGTAAGGCGAAGGCGAAACATGTGACGTGTCATTAACCTTTGATCACTTCGCTATTAAAGTGCCTCCTCATTCAAAGCCTTTATGGAGGATGATTAATACCGACCGATCAATTACTTATACTGTAATTGATCGGTCTGAATGGTTTCTGTGACTCAGGTAGATGAACCTCACATTGTACAATGCTCTAATTATGGCACTCCAATGGTTGCCAATTAAAACTCAATTAAAATAATTAATTTGTGGTGAAATATGCATCAGTGGACGTTGTTTGTGAGTTAGTCAGTGAGCGCTAGCAGACGCTAGGCTAAACGCTAGGCTAAACGCTAGGCTAAATGCTAGGCTACACGCTAGGGATGAGCAGCATACCACTAGCGGGTGGCAAATGCTGAGTCATTAGCATAGCATTAGCCGAAGCAAACTGGTTCTTAACTGGTTCTCAAGTTCAACCAAGTGCTAACTAAAACTATCTGAAGCACGAAAATAGAACCGACTAATTTCAGTGGAAAACAGTTTAACTCCAGTTACTGCGTGAGGAAAGCCAAGAGAAACAGAGTGAGGGTCTGAGTTTCTCTCCCCTCCTCTCCTCACCCTCTGTCTCTCGTTTCACTGTGAAAACACACCTTGGCTCTCACACATAAACAAACACTGCAGAGGGAGATGAGAATCTCCCGTTTGGATGGGCTGGATTAAAAACAACATTCATGAGAATGCTCTAATTGCCGTCATCTATCAGCCTGAGAGGCTCTCAGATCAGATACCATCACACCGCCATTAGAACAGACTCATAGGAATTATGTATTTCTAGAATGTTCTTTAACACTTTACTCTTGTTGGGAAAATCCTGAATGTCCTCTTCCAATCTGAGAGTAACATGATAACAAAGGTACCCCAACTGTAGCTGTGTACATGACAGGATGTATGATTACCTAGAAGAGCACCTGTGTCTGTACTACGAAGCTGGATTTTCTCTTAGCGGCTGACTTCAGGGAAAACTCGGGCTTTCCGGTCCTACGACGCTGGTTCTCTTTTTAGCGGGCTAGATCTCCATGGTAAACTTATGCTGAGCGGCTAACCTCCTTGGGAGGAGGTTAGGTGGCAGGCTAAGAGATCAACTCAGTGAAAGCACCGCCTGCTGACCAATCAGAGCTCAGTGTGTGGAGTTTAAAGCGATCAAGTCATATTACAGGATAGAGGAAATACAGTTTAAACTGCCGTTGCAGGAAAGACGGCCGGCAAAAATCAACTGACTGTGTGAACGTGAAATTAATAGAATATCCCCTCCCATCTTCAGAGCAATCTGACTATTATAACATTAGCGTTAAGAAAGCTTACTTAAATATCTGCCACGACATAAGTAACCGGATCAGAGTAACATTACGTACAGTCCGCGGCACTGTGAGTGCAGACGTCGATGTGTCCCATTATCATTCATATCATATCACATCATAATGTATCATATATTTCCTTATCTGAGTCAGCTGAGCCGTATCTGGCCGTGCAACACTCACAGTGTCACATACTGGATGCAGAAGTATTATTTTAAGCAACACATTAAGTTGACGAAACACTCGAGTCAAATGTAATTAAAGTCAGATCCACTCGTGATCCACTCATGTCTTCCGGTTCCAATCGTCGCTTTCTGTCCTTTAAACGGGAGGCAAGAGGAAAAAATAGTAAATATGAATACAGATTTGACTAAATGTTTTTATAAATTTTTCTCACTGTGAAATTGGCATGGGAGTTACTTATACTCTCTCAAAGAACCAAAATCAAGAACAGAAAATAACTGGAATCGTTCAAATCCAAGCGATACCCCCTACTTCCCACTAGGATTTTAGACAATACGACATGGTATAAATACACAAACTGCACAGAGTTCACAGTGTTTAAAAGTGCTTTTAACACCAGGAAAAGCACTATATAAATAACATGTATTATTATTATTAATATGCACAGTACTAAGGGAAGTATTCAAAAGGTCCTCTTGCTGCTTTTTGTCAGACTTTCAACTCAAACTCTAAAGCCACCTCCCTGAAATCAATCATAACTAACATTATTAATATAACATAATGAATGTGTGGCGTGTGGCGCAGTGGACTAGTGCGTTAGTGTTCGGATCGGGAGCACAGGTTCAAACCCCACTGCAGTCAGCATGTCGTTGTGTCCCTGAGACACTTCACCCCAAAGTGCTCCTGTGGGGATTTCCACAGTATCGAGTCTGTAAGTCGCTTGGGATAAAAGCGTCTAACAAGTAACATGTGATGTAATGTAATGAATGTAAACATTGAACATGGCTGATCTTAGTGCTCACAGCTGTCAAGAAGAAGTGGAGGTTATACAGGTATTAAAATAATTCCATTAGAGCTGACGATGTTATTACAGCCATCAGTTCACCATTTCTTAAACATGTTTTATTTTATGTAAGAGCATTTCATTTGATTGCTGTCAGGATTTAAATATATTTTAACAACAATAACAGAACAGACAATTTCCTCCTAACCCTAACCCTAACCCTAACCCTAACCTTAACCCTAACCTTAACCCTAACCCTAACCCTAACCTTAACCTTAACCTTAACCCTAACCCTAACCCTAACCTTAACCCTAACCCTAACCTTAACCCTAACCCTAACCTTAACCTTAACCCTAACCTTAACCCTAACCTTAACCCTAACCCTAACCTTAACCCTAACCCTAACCTTAACCCTAACCTTAACCCTAACCCTAACCCTAACCTAACCCTAACCCTAACCCTAACCCTAATCCTAACCTTACTTCCACATGCATTACAAATATCAACTTGATTGATATTAGATATGACTTTTAATTAATCCAACAGATATTTTGATTGAATGTTTGACATAAATTATTTTTATTCCATTGGACCTTGAAACACAACATGTTTTAACCCGAGAGCTAAAGCTAATCATCATCATTATTAGATATCAACATTTCTTGAAGATTAGTGTTTTATGTTGTTTTTAGCATTTGATTTGATTGCAGTCAGGATTTAAATACATTTAACAACAATAACAGAACAAACAATTTCTCCCTGACCCGAGCCTACACATGCATTCAAAAGATCAACTTGATTGATTTCTCCAATACATCATTTATTCAATTGGACCTTGTAAGAGGAGAATATTCTACATATAATCATTATTAAAGATCACAATGGGCGTACAATCTGTCAGATGAACTGGGTAATTAAACAGAAAGCTATACAGAAATATATCAAAGATAGACATTTGTTTTGTTTCTAATTTATTCAAAGACACCCAATTACACGCCTTATGGTATTACACAATCTAAGGAAATATATAACAATATTTAAAGGATTTTTCCTGACATTTAAGAAGTGCAGCTAAAACTCAGGCCTTCGGTTTATATATATGGAGGTTGACGTATGATTATAACTGCCTGCCGTTTTTCAGTTTACATTCATACTGTTAGATGTATTGTTTATTAGGAAGCAGGTCGTTGTCAGGGAACCATCCTCGTTAGAAAACCATAACGAAACTCACCTTTTTCCATTTATGTACGGGTTGAAGTGAACGTACATGGAAGTGTAGATGGAAACTTAGGAGAGGCTGTGAGGGAGGATAACACGGGGTGCGTGTGTGTCTGTGAAAACCCAGACACACCCTTTTGCTTCTTCTTTTATCTAGATAAGGTCATGGACATAATCAATCAGAGAGACGTGCAAAAGATTATAATTAAAGTTGAACTGTTTCTGTTGTAATTGAGCTCTTCACAATAAAGGAAAGATGATTCATCAAATGTATACGTTGGCATGCTTGCTTTTGTTTTTCCAGTAACGGCAACCTAACAGGATTCTGTTCAGGGTAGGGAAGAGGTTAAAGAAAACGACATTTAGATACCGCATGCTAAAGCCAGCAGCATTACTTGAGCTAAATGCTAACACCAGCATGCTAACACAATGCAGATGTGGAATTTGACCATGTGTATCATGTTAGTTTAGTTAGTTAAGCTCCAAGAGATCCATATTATCAAATACTCCTGATAACCATGATTCGGACCACATGCACTACAAAAACTCTAAATCCTGCCCAGTATCTGTGTCTGATATCTAGTCAGAATGTGTCTCTCCATCTGATATGAGACATGATAACTTCAGAAGTGACACTGCAGTGAGATATAGGCTCTTGTTTTTAGACAATGCATCATCTTGTTCAGTCAAAACATCTTATTTTGAGTTGTATCTCAGATTAAACACATATTTATTAGAAAATCACCAACTAACATCAGAAAATAGAAAACTTTTGAGCATTTGCGGATTATATTGTAACACAACATTCCTGATTCTGGTCAAATATAGTTCAAAATAAGTTCTCCCTGCTAATTACAAGATGTGATTTATCTAAATATCCCTTCTTATTTAAAGATATCTTACCAAGCTAATGTTCACTTGTTCTATTGGCAGATTTTTGTACTTATTTTCTATATTAGGAATAAAGAATTCACTGATTCTGAAGCACCTATAAAAGTAAAATCACTGATATGTTATGGTAATAATGTGAATACTCTCTATCCTCAGCTAACCTCAGCTTTGGCACACACTCAAGACGTACTGCGCCAACAAAGTGGATTGCTTTACGCTCCAGGTGATTGACGTGTACAGACAGAAAGGTGAAGAAACTGTCTGCAGAAAAGCTTTGGCAGAGTTGATGCAAGCTCCACGGCTCAGGATCCACAAGTTAACCCTACACACTCTCTTTGGTGCAAGTTCAAGTTGAAGGGTATGCTTCCCATTCCTGTTTTTCCCTAAACCTGAAGCACCAGGACTAAAGGAACCATCATGACTCTGCTCTTTCCTGGCTGAAATCTTATCTAACCAGGAGATCTCACGTTGTTCTATTCAAAAACTGCTCTTCAGAACATACAAAAGTGAACTATGGAGACCCCCAAGGCTCTGTGCTCGGCCCCATTCTTTTTTCCATCTACATGCTCCCTCTTGGATTACTAATTAATAAATATCAATTAGGTTCCCATTTTTACACAGATGACACTCAGGTCTACATTTCTATTAAGCCGGACAACTCTCATCAACTGACACAACTTCCATTTCAGATCTGCGAAGCTATTTCCGTTGACTCCTTTAAAAGCAAACTCATATAATTGTATAATGTTTTTATCATTTCTATTCTATGACGTTGTATTTTGTTTTGTCTTTGCTGATGTTTGCTTTGTACAGCCCTTTGAGGCATTTCTTGTGATTTGGGGCTATAATAAATGTTGATTTGATTTGATTTGATCATTTGGCCTGATCTTCAGACCTTTCTTTCTGAATGCATCCAACCACGGCCTGATGTTCTGAAGTTCTTCCTTCTTCAGGTCATCTGCATCAGTTGGGTCGCTAAAAAAGTGGATGGAAGAAAAGCAAGACCTGAAACTTGTAATGAGGCATTACCAAGGAAACCATGACACTAGACATTTGTAATAATCCTAAGAACTTGCCCATCACTTTGTTTAGCTCTTTGACAGATCTAGCAACAACTTTCCCGTCTTTCTGGAGATTGTACTAATTGTTCTTGACCATCACAACAAGAGGCAGTCTGAGGACTCAAATATCTAGAAGTAATGAAAAGGGGTTTGTAGTAGTTCAATCTCAGAACGATGTAAATCTTCAAAAGTACTGGTTTCCATTGGAGAGGTGCAGGAATGAGTCCTGTCCCCTGGTCTGTTAGCTCTTTACTTCAGAAATCATAAAAGTTATGTTAAAATGTGGAGATTATCCTGCTGAACTAAACGTGTAAGTATCAATAACGTTTGTTTGACACAGAGATTATTTCCAACACAGTAACAACACATCAGCAGCTCTGGAAACTTCCTGTACATTCTTCTTCTATTCGTCAATAGCAAACTTCCTCCGGTGCATCTCGTGCACAGCCGTCCGATCCCAAACGAGTCGAGCATCTCGTGCCTCGTCTGACTCAGCTGCAGATATATTCCACACCTCGGTTTTTTTGATGACCTTTCTGGTTATAAAAGGGTGTTGCTGCTTTGATGTTATTTACCAAATTTCCAATGAAACTTTGAATGAGTCTGTAGGGATTTGTCTACATTCAGTCAAGCGCAAGGCAGTTTCTAATAGCTATTCAATACTGTGTATGGTGTGTGTGTGTGTGTGTGTGTGTGTGTGTGTGTGTGTGTGTGTGTGTTGTGGTGTGTGTGTGTGTGTGTGTGTGTGTGTGTGTGTGTGTGTGTGTGTGTGTGTGTGTGTGTGTGTGTGTGTGTGTGTGTGTGTGTGTGTGTGTGGTGTGTGTGTGTGTGTGTGTCCGTGAGAACTATGACGTAAGCAGTAACCTTTAACATCAAAGAGAAGGAGGGAGACAAGCCTCAGCCTGCCTGCAGTCAGAAGTTAAAGACAGTTAAAGTAAGACCCATGTGACAAATACAGAAACATGTCTCATTATCATCGTTGCCAAGTGCAATAACGGTACAAGATATGTCTTGATGATACAGCTGCAGAAACAAACTGACACATGCAGAGTATTATTATGATAAGGACATAGAAACACAAGGGAGAGAGTTTTCCAAATGAACATCTCGAGAGAGACGTATATTTTACAGCACGGTCACATGACTTCACGTCACACCGCTAAGCTAAAGGTGGCTAATGTTGGGCTATAAAGGAACTACAGCACGGTCACATGACTTCACGTCACCACCGCTAAGCTAAAGGCGGCTAATGTTGGGCTATAAAGGAACTACAGCACGGTCACATGACTTCACGTCACCACCGCTAAGCTAAAGGTGGCTAATGTTGGGCTATAAAGGAACTACAGCACGGTCACATGACTTCACGTCACCACCGCTAAGCTAAAGGTGGCTAATGTTGGGCTATAAAGGAACTACAGCACGGTCACATGACTTCACGTCACCACCGCTAACTAAAGGCGGCTAATGTTGGGCTATAAAGGAACTACAGCACGGTCACATGACTTCACGTCACCACCGCTAAGCTAAAGGCGGCTAATGTTGGGCTATGAAGGAACTACAGCACGGTCACATGACTTCACGTCACCACCGCTAAGCTAAAGGTGGCTAATGTTGGGCTATAAAAGAACTACAGCACGGTCACATGACTTCACGTCAACACCGCTAAGCTAAAGGTGGCTAATGTTGGGCTATAAAGGAACTACAGCACGGTCACATGACTTCACGTCACCACGCTAAGCTAAAGGCGGCTAATATACCAGTGGGGTATTTACTGACGTATTTCATGTCCTAGAACAAAAGGTTAAAATCTCTTCAGCTTGTGTTAACCACAGACCTTATTTCAGGATAACAACCAAAAACACATTCAGAACCAGACCAGGGGACAGGAAGTGAGGAAATGCTGAGTCATGTCAGGGTTTTAGGACTCATTCCTGCACCTCTGTATGAAGTTAAATACTGGTTTAACTTGTGTGATGCTGCAAATCTGCATGAAACCAGTGAAATACTGCAGTGGTTGTGTGATGTTTGTAATAACCCTGCTTTTGGCTAACGGTCTGTTTGAACACCTTAATCCTCGGAGTCTCTCAGGTAATCTCAGCTGTCGTTTTCTAAATCTCTTAATTCAATAATTTACACAGTCAGGATTTTCTCTGTTTTGCCTCGAGCTCAGAAACTGGGAGAGTAAAAAGAAATGTCAAGCATTCAACATGTTAACCTGATCCTTTTCAGTCCGCTGAGAAACGCGTCATGTGACCACATTGTTAAAATAAACAATCAAATATTTGAGGTACATTTCTGTGTGAGCCACTCTTTAGTGTCCCCTGATCTCCCAGCTGTGTGCGTCACTCTTTAGTGTCCCTGATCTCCCAGCTGTGTGCGTCACTCTTTAGTGTCCCCTGGTCTCCAGCTGTGTGCGTCACTCTTTAGTGTCCCCTGGTCTCCAGCTGTGTGTGTCACTCTTTAGTGTCCCATGGTCTCCAGCTGTGTGCGTCACTCTTTAGTGTCCCCTGGTCTCCAGCTGTGTGTGTCACTCTTTAGTGTCCCATGGTCTCCAGCTGTGTGCGTCACTCTTTAGTGTCCCCTGGTCTCCAGCTGTGTGCGTCACTCTTTAGTGTCCCCTGGTCTCCAGCTGTGTGTGTCACTCTTTAGTGTCCCCTGGTCTCCAGCTGTGTGAGCCACTCTTTAGTGTCCCCTGGTCTCCAGCTGTGTGAGCCACTCTTTAGTGTCCCCTGGTCTCCAGCTGCGCATGTCTCCTCAAGTTGCTGAATGTTCTCTAAATGCTGCATGACAAGTTGCTGAAGATGTTTCTTCATGTGGAACATTTGTGTTTTTATATCTGCATCCTCTCTGAAGCTGCAACCTCTTAACGTTACAGAACATAAAACACATTTTCAAGGGCAGCTGGTTAAAGCTGAGGGTGTGTAAATAAGAAACGTACCAACATGATATAGTTCTGATGTGTTCTCTGTACAAATACACATCATGCACACCACCTCGTTAGCTACTCGCTGTTTACACACGGCGGCTGACCACCCAGATGGAACACACACACACACACACACACACACACACACACACACACACACACACACACACACACACACACACACACACACACACACACACACACACACAGCATTATTATTTCTTCACAAACAACTGTTGATTTTTTATTGTGATATCACAGCTCCAACAGACCAGTCATTGTGTGTGTGTGTGTGTGTGTGTGGTGTGTGTGTGTGTGTGTGTGTGTGTGTGTGTGTGTGTGTGTGTGTGTGTGTGAGCAGTGGAAAGAGCTGGGGGGAGATTCTAACACCCCTCTCACAGCGGCGGTGAAGCCTCTGTCTCCCTCCTGAAGTTACTGCAGTGTGTATGTGTGTGTGTGTGTGTGTGTGTGTGTGTGTGTGTGTGGTGTGTGTGTGTGTGTGTGTGTGTGTGTGTGTGTGTGTGTGTGTGTGTGTGTGTGTGTGTGTGTGTGTGTGTGGTGCGTGTGTGTGTGTGTCTCTGCACTCATTTAAAGCCCGTTCCACCCAAAATACAAAGTAGAAATCTCTCTTTTCTCCGGTGAAGACGAAGATCTCTTTTGTAGGCTCCTTTATTCTCATCATCATATTAAACTACATTTTTCTAAA
>JAAOOA010000437.1:172500-185000 GCA_012861695.1 Trematomus loennbergii
GAATACAAACTAAATAGTTTTCACTCCTCTATTATCTTAAGTTTCCTCCTCCAGACACGTTGTGACAGCTTCCTACAAAAGGAAAAGCCAAACACCTTTGAACAATTCAGGTTCAAGGGTGAAGGCGGCTATTTTTAGCATCAAGTCCAAGATGGTTGACCTTTGGGGTCAGGGGTCATAAGTCAGCGGGCTGAAAGGACTGAGTTTATTTTAGTGCAAACAGAACTGCTATTTAGAGCGACATAAAGAGGCTGGTCAGATAATTATACCACCGGTTGGTCGGCTGCCATTTATCCTCCCACCCTCCCAACGGACAATTGCAAACATATGTGGCCCGACTAGGGGGTCTTCCAGCTGTGTGTGTGTGTGTGTGTGTGTGTGTGTGTGTGTGTGTGTGTGTGTGTGTGTGTGTTGTGTGTGTGTGTGTGTGTGTGTGTGTGTGTGTGTGTGTGTGCATTCATTCTCGTAAATGTTGGCATGCTTCCTTGCCTGTGTTGTAAATACAAATATCTTGCTTTATATTTTGTTACTGTAAATTTGAATTTCCTCGTGTATATTTTTCACTTTTTGAGATGTTTACATTTTGGATTGTTTATTTCTAGTCTTTTAATTTCTCTAATGTGCAATGCCTTGTCTTTTTATGCTGCTGCAACGCAAACATTTCCCAAATTGGACTTCTTATCTCATCTTAAAGAGGACATATCATGTCAAATGCACTTTTGATGTCTTTGATGCATCACTACGTAATATCTGAAATGTGGACCCACGGCCCTATCAGAAACGTTGCTATCAGAAACAATGCCCGACTGTTTTGGACGTAATATGGTCGGTGTTTACATTAGCATGGCTAACACTCAGAGCTAACCTGTACTGGAGAGCATGTGTGTGAAGAAGCAGGAAATAAAAAGGAACTCACCTTGTGGTATAACCGGCAAGAGAGAAAGCCTTTGAGCTCCATACTGTTTCAGAGAGAATCCTTGATAATCCATGATATGGCGTTTCATCACGGCAGCATTTAGTTTAGACGGTAGCTGCCGGGTCCGCATGAGCTCAGACCCCTCCTTTTTAAAGCTTTATACCTAAAATCAGCACTTTTGAAACAGGAAGTGAAATAGAGGGATATGAGGCATGGCTAGAATGGGTGACCTGTTTGGTTTTGAGCAAAACACTTCATAGACATGTTTTTTATATATTTGTATATATCTGAGACCTATGCTATTGCCTACAAACAGCATGATAGGTGACCTTTAAATGTGCTCCACTTCATATCTCCATGTGGATATCTGGCTTTCTGTTATGCAACCACCAGTGTGTATGTTTTTTTTGCATAAATGTTAGTGTCTCTGAGTTGTTATAAGTGCGGCTTCTGCTTTAGCCTCTCTCTTCAATTTGGTTTCTGAACTCATAACACGCTGTCCTCTCCCAAACCGTGGAGGGAGGCAAATTAAAAGCGAAGTCCTTTCTGAAGGGTTGGTGTTTACGCCGCGCCCTCCGAAACCACCCAGACGCTCGGAGGATTTACAGAGAGTTACAGCGAGGTGGTGAGCAGGAGAACACAAACATAATGCAGTCTGAAAAACCACATGAGGGATGAGGTGCACTTCAGCATGTCAGACAGAAACAAGTCCGAATCTTAGTACAAATCTTAACTCTCAGATGTTGACTTTTCAAAGAATTCTGACTGTTTTCTTAAAATTCTGACTTTTTTCTTAAAATTCTGCCTTTTTTCAAGTTTCATCTTTTATCTCACAAATTCTGAATCTTCTCCAAATTCTGAGTTTTCTCCAAATGCTGACTTTTTGCCAAATCCTATTTTTCTCTCAGAATTATGACTTTACAGTAATCTAAACAAATGTTAACTTTTTCTCTTTTTTACATTAATCTGCAACTGTGTCATTCTTACTCAATAATACGTTCAAATTCTGATAATAATAAATCACGTTTTTTATAAAGATTCAGATTTTTTTTCCAAAAAATCTGAATTAAATCTCAAGATGTTCACTTTTTCACAGAATTCTGACTTTTTCCTTCAAATTCTGATTTTTTTTTCAAGTTTCATCTTTTATCTCATAATTTGGATTCAGAACCAAATTCTGAATTTTCTACAAATTCCGATTTTTCTCAGAATTCTGACTTTAATAAAAAAAATGAATTAATCTCAGAATTGGGTCTGTTTTTACATCAATCTGCAACTGTTGTCATTCTTACTCAATAATAAGTTTTACACTTCGTTTTGGAACTTATGGTAATTTATGAGTACAAAAAGGATGTTTTCTTTTTGTATTTTATTAAGGATAGAAAGTAAATGGATAATCACAGATTAGTCGAAGTCAGAAATGCAAAATGTAAAAGTCAAAACGTGCCAAATAAAGTGAAAGTAGTACTTTTTTCAAGTTTAATCATTTCTCTCAGAATTTGGATAAAGCCCCAAATCCGAATGTTCTCAAAATTCAGATTTTTTCTTTAAATCCGAATTCAAACATTTCTATTTAGACTCTAAATGGAAAAGAATGGGTTTTGGAGCCAAGTTTCTGTGACACTTGTTGTTAACTCTAAAACTGTTGTGTGTTGTGAAAAGTTGTAATAATAATAATACATGACACTTATATAGCGCTTTCCTAAAAACTCAAAGACACTTTGACAGAGAATAACACAAAAACGAAGAAAATACGTAAAGAGACCAAATGGATGGTCAGTGGTTGAACAGGTGGGTTTTGAGTGATTTTTGAATGCGGTGAGGGTTGTGTGTTGTGTTGAGTCGTGTGTTGTGTTGAGTTGTGTGTTGTGTTGAGTCGTGTGTTGTGTAGAGTTGTGTGTCTGCAGACTGATCCCTATCAAAAAGGCGGCGCTCAGTAGCTCGGCTTCCGCAGCAATTACCTCCTCCCCCGAGACCCGAGAGAAACTGAGAGCATAGGCTGTGTGTGTGTGTGTGTGTGTGTGTGTGTGTGTGTGTGTGTGTGTGTGTGTGTGTGTGTGTGTGTGTGTGTGCTTACAGTATGCATTTATGTGTGTGTGTGCATATCAAAAGTGTCTCTGCCCTGAATTTAAACCCTGAGCAACTGTGCCAGAAAATTGAGCTTACCCACATAACCGAAAATACCCATAATCCCTCAGTGTGCCCACATGAGGTTTTGAGTTTCCCCTCAGCTAACGGACGCCAGCACTCAGCTATTAGCCGACGGGAAGCTAAAGCTCTCTGAGGTTAAACCGGGGAGAATATTTCAGTGTCAGAAAATATTCATAAACGCACTATTAGCCGTGGACAGGAGGATAGATAGATAGATAGATAGATAGATAGATAGATAGATGGATAGATAGATAGATAGATAGATAGATAGATAGATAGATAGATAGATAGATAGATAGATAGATAGATAGATAGATAGATAGATAGATAGATAGATAGATAGATAGATAGATAGATAGATAGATAGATAGATAGAGAGATAGATAGATAGAGAGATAGATAGATGGATAGATAGATAGAGAGATAGAGAGATGGATAGATGGATGGATGGATGGATGGATAGATTGGATCGTGCATTGGTCTAAAAAAGGTGATGGTAGAGGGTGCAGAATCTGTGAGAAGCCTACTGCCATCCATTAAGGTTTACATCTGAAAAAGCACAGTTCAAAATGATCCCAATAATGTAATTGTAGACTCGTGTTTGTACGTTTTACGGTACGAAGGATGTTGAGGTACTTTAAAAAGTCCTTTAGGAGGGTCCCACCTGTTGGAGGTAATGAGCTCAAACTATGGGAAATGGCTCGAAGTTGAGATTAGTCACTGACTCTGACGCTGTTTGAATCAAGAGTTTTAGATGCACACACACTTAAATGCATTATGTCTTAAATAAACAAAGAAGATGCATAAAAACACATTAATGTCAGAAAGAGAAGAGAGGATTTATGGCAGATTGAGCGAATAACATATCTTTAGAAAAAAGTATATACTAGATTCTGAATTTAAAACAAGTTAAATGTTCTTTTTAAATGTGAGGGTCTTGCAGAGACCTAATTGATCCCCTACTGAAGTTAAAACTAACTATAACAACAGGATTGATTTTAATTCTTCTTAATCTTTTGGGAGAAAAAAGGTGTGATTTTAAACTCAGAATTCTGACTCTTTCCAGTTTCATTTTTTCTTAAATTCCGAATCTTTCCTTCGAATTCTGAATTTTTCGATAAATTTGAAACTTTTGTCAAATTAGATTTTCTTTCACAGATCTGATTTTTTGTGGCCTTTTTTCTACAAAGTGACTTTTTTGTAAGAATTATGATTTTTTTCCCTCAGAATTCTGACATTCTTTTTTAAGTTTCAACTTTTATCTCAGGGTTTTCCGCAAAATCCATATTTCTTTCTTAAAATTCCGACTTTTTCTGAGGATTTCTTCTTAGAATTGTTTTTTTGTTGGAGACCCTAACCCTCACCCTTTTTCATTGAAGTTTCACATTTTTTCCTCAATTTTGAAATCCTTCTCAAAATACTGGATTTCTCCCTGAAACGTTTTCCTCCAAATTCTCTGACATAAATCTCAAGATGTTGACTTTTTTTACGAAATTTCACTTCTTTCTTAAAATTCTGACTTTTTTCCAACTCCGATTTTTCTCTCAGAATTCCGACTTTAATCTCAAATCGCCCACAAATGATCCCACGTGGCCCCTAATCCTCTCTGCTTTTTCTTCCGTATGTTCTTAACATAAGTTTCCATTTTTAAACTCAACGCATTTACTCCACTTTCATTTCACCTTCATTTTCTTTGAAGCAAACCTACTCAGTAAAGCTGATTCTCATTTTCTTTTATTCGACAGAAGCTGCTTTCTTAGATTAGATTATTTGTAATGCAAAACACACAATCATCTTCTCTGTCATTCAGTTCTTCTAGCATTGGAAATGTTCCTACCCTTTCATTTCATTGCATATTTATTTAATTTGGTGAAAATGGAGCACTTTGAGTTTAGCCCATTTCCCCTTGTTGTTCTCAATGCGTTTCTTCATGGACTTCATTTAAATCGCTTTGGATTCAACTGTCAGCTAAATATAATAAATGTAATTATATTCCCACAGTCTGCCTCACACATGCCTTATTCAATTTTAAAATACACATTATTTTGTATTAAGTTTATGTAAATTCGAACCAGGTCGGATTCTCACTGCACCGTAAAATTTTCAAAGAATCAATTAAACTTCAATGTATGAAGAATTTAAATAATCTCCAGCATCTCTGATAATGATCCTGTAATAGTTATAATAACAAGGAGTAATTTAACATTATAAATACTTATACTGTGATATTTTAAATACACGTGGTTTGTAATTCTCTAGAATCAGAATGAGAATTGGGTTTATTACAAAGTAGGTTGACAAGGAATTAGTTAGACTTTAAATGCAATACTATCTAGTATTTTAAAAAGTTTGAATTGTTCTAAAACTTCTTCACTTCCTCTGAATGGCACTTCAAGGATTCTGGAAGAACAATTGTCCGTTTCGTTGTAACTCAGTAAATTGCATGTGATTAATGTATCCATGCTGTGTTAATGAAAATGTTAAATTGAAGTGAGTTTGAGTGCAGATTTTTGTGCATTATTTCTGTATTTCAAAGCATTTTAAGATAAAAACAATACAATCCATGAATGTGTGTGAGTCAATGCTCGGGGATAAGATACGATTTGACGAAACCAGTCAGAAAATAACCGTGTGACTGCAGATTTCTTGAGTTTCGAGCCTCATCAACGCCGAGGTATTTGGTTTGAAAATTGCGTTGTGAAATTTCAAATCTGCATCTGCGTGAATTAAAAGTATTTCCTTTTTTCCCAGCGCCCGGAGACAGACTGACTTTGTGCAGATACGAGAGGCTGTGGGTCCGACAATAGAGCGAGGAAGAGCATCTGGGAACACTTGTGAGTAATTGCTGCTGAAGATCTGAGCAAAGAGAAGGAATTCCAACATGTTTCCCCGCCGTCTTCCTGCCCTGCGCGCCTCCTGTTGGAATTTCACCAGTTTAGGACAAAAAAACAAAAGAGACGGGCGTTCAGAGAGTAAGGAAAAAAAACCTGAAACACTCGGATGAAATACAAGCAGGGCGTCTTCAGTCACTGTTTATGGTGTGTGTGTGTGTGTGTGGTGTGTGTGTGTGTGTGTGTGTGTGTGTGTGTGTGTGTGTGTGTGTGTGTGTGTGTGTGTGTGTGTGTGTGTGTGTGTGTGTGTGTCTGTGTGTGTTTCTCAAGGTGTTTTCTAATAGCTATCACAGGATCCAAATGCCTTCTACAATATGACAACGATCAAAATATGGTGCACGACATAAGATATTAAAGAGGCCTGTTTCTGCTTGTTGGGGTGTTCACTCTCCCTTAGTGTGTTCTATAGGTTTTAGTGCATGTAAATGGTCTGCAGAGGCTAACATAAAAAAGTTCCGGAACATAGTGACATCATTATGGAGAGAGACACTAGGCCTACATACTGATATACACCTGAACATCAGCAGGAGAGGACTCTTTAAAGTAGAGACACTACATACTGATATACACCTGAACATCAGCAGGAGAGGACTCTTTAAAGTAGAGACACTACATACTGATATACACCTGAACATCAGCAGGAGAGGACTCTTTAAAGTAGAGACACTACATACTGATATACACCTGAACATCAGCAGGAGAGGACTCTTTAAAGTAGAGACACTACATACTGATATACACCTGAACATCAGCAGGAGAGGACTCTTTAAAGTAGAGACACTACATACTGATATACACCTGAACATCAGCAGGAGAGGACTCTTTAAAGTAGAGACACACTACATACTGATACACACCTGAACATCAGCAGGAGAGGACTTTTTAAAGTAGAGACACTACATACTGATATACACCTGAACATCAGCAGGAGAGGACTCTTTAAAGTAGAGACACGACATACTGATATACACCTGAACATCAGCAGGAGAGGACTCTTTAAAGTAGAGACACGACATACTGATATACACCTGAGCATCAGCAGGAGAGGACTCTTTAAAGTAGAGACACTACATACTGATATACACCTGAACATCAGCAGGAGAGGACTCTTTAAAGTAGAGACACTACATACTGATATACACCTGAACATCAGCAGTAAAGGACTCTTTAAAGTAGAGACACTAGGCCTACATACTGATATACACCTGAACATCAGCAGGAGAG
This sequence comes from Trematomus loennbergii, assembly GCA_012861695.1. Classification (NCBI taxonomy): domain Eukaryota; kingdom Metazoa; phylum Chordata; class Actinopteri; order Perciformes; family Nototheniidae; genus Trematomus; species Trematomus loennbergii. The sequence continues at coordinate 179,683 of JAAOOA010000437.1, forward strand.
GACTCTTTAAAGTAGAGACACTACATACTGATATACACCTGAACATCAGCAGGAGAGGACTCTTTAAAGTAGAGACACTACTTACTGATATACACCTGAACATCAGCAGGAGAGGACTCTTTAAAGTAGAGACACTACATACTGATATACACCTGAACATCAGCAGGAAAGGACTCTTTAAAGTAGAGACACTACATACTGATATACACCTGAACATCAGCAGGAGAGGACTCTTTAAAGTAGAGACACTACATACTGATATACACCTGAACATCAGCAGGAGAGGACTCTTTAAAGTAGAGACACTACATACTGATATACACCTGAACATCAGCAGGAGAGGACTCTTTAAAGTAGAGACACTACATACTGATATACACCTGGACATCAGCAGGAGAGGACTCTTTAAAGTAGAGACACTACATACTGATATACACTGAACATCAGCAGGAGAGGACTCTTTAAAGTAGAGACACTACATACTGATATACACCTGAACATCAGCAGGAGAGGACTCTTTAAAGTAGAGACACACTACATACTGATACACACCTGAACATCAGCAGGAGAGGACTTTTAAAGTAGAGACACTACATACTGATATACACCTGAACATCAGCAGGAGAGGACTCTTTAAAGTAGAGACACGACATACTGATATACACCTGAACATCAGCAGGAGAGGACTCTTTAAAGTAGAGACACGACATACTGATATACACCTGAGCATCAGCAGGAGAGGACTCTTTAAAGTAGAGACACTACATACTGATATACACCTGAACATCAGCAGGAGAGGACTCTTTAAAGTAGAGACACTACATACTGATATACACCTGAACATCAGCAGGAGAGGACTCTTTAAAGTAGAGACACTACATACTGATATACACCTGAACATCAGCAGGAGAGGACTCTTTAAAGTAGAGACACTACATACTGATATACACCTGAACATCAGCAGGAGAGGACTCTTTAAAGTAGAGACACTACATACTGATATACACCTGGACATCAGCAGGAGAGGACTCTTTAAAGTAGAGACACTACATACTGATATACACCTGAACATCAGCAGGAGAGGACTCTTTAAAGTAGAGACACTACATACTGATATACACCTGAACATCAGCAGGAGAGGACTCTTTAAAGTAGAGACACACTACATACTGATACACACCTGAACATCAGCAGGAGAGGACTTTTAAAGTAGAGACACTACATACTGATATACACCTGAACATCAGCAGGAGAGGACTCTTTAAAGTAGAGACACGACATACTGATATACACCTGAACATCAGCAGGAGAGGACTCTTTAAAGTAGAGACACGACATACTGATATACACCTGAGCATCAGCAGGAGAGGACTCTTTAAAGTAGAGACACTACATACTGATATACACCTGAACATCAGGCAGAGAGGACTCTTTAAAGTAGAGACACTACATACTGATATACACCTGAACATCAGCAGTAAAGGACTCTTTAAAGTAGAGACACTAGGCCTACATACTGATATACACCTGAACATCAGCAGGAGAGGACTCTTTAAAGTAGAGACACTACATACTGATATACACCTGAACATCAGCAGGAGAGGACTCTTTAAAGTAGAGACACTACTTACTGATATACACCTGAACATCATCAGAGAGGACTCTTTAAAGTAGAGACACTACATACTGATATACACCTGAACATCAGCAGGAAAGGACTCTTTAAAGTAGAGACACTACATACTGATATACACCTGAACATCAGCAGGAGAGGACTCTTTAAAGTAGAGACACTACATACTGATATACACCTGAACATCAGCAGGAGAGGACTCTTTAAAGTAGAGACACTACATACTGATATACACCTGAACATCAGCAGGAGAGGACTCTTTAAAGTAGAGACACTACATACTGATATACACCTGGACATCAGCAGGAGAGGACTCTTTAAAGTAGAGACACTACATACTGATATACACCTGAACATCAGCAGGAGAGGACTCTTTAAAGTAGAGACACTATATACTGATATACACCTGAACATCAGCAGGAGAGGACTCTTTAAAGTAGAGACATTAACGCTGGTGCTCAGAAAAAGGTGGATGATGGGACGTCAACATATAAGGTGGTCATATTCACCTCAAAAAACATAAGACGACGACAGATAAAAGCATATTTTGCACAAACTGAAGCAAATGTGTGTTTACTCTCCACTGAATTATACTGTGAGTGGATCTGTTTATTTCTCAACCTGCTGAGTGGTGACACTTTAATCAGCAGATCATATGGTCTGACAACACACACACACACACACACACACACACACACACACACACACACATACACACACACACACACACACACACCACACACACACACACACACACACACAAACACCACACACACACACACAGAGATATACACACACACACACACACACACACACACACACACACACACAGAGATACACACACACACAGAGATACACACAGACACACACACACACACACACACACACACACACACACACACACGAGATACACACCACAACACACACACACAACACACACACACACACACACACACACACACACACAACACACACACACACAACACACACACACACACACACACACACACACACACAGACACAGACACACACACACACACACACACTCCCCATCACCAAACTAAATGCTATATACCCACAGAACCGCATCTCACCAACACATCCAACCACACAGAGGCCACCCTGAATCTGCACCCAAACGCACCGTCCTGCCGACGCTAATTTAGCGTTTCAAGTCTCTGTGTGGCACCGATGGGATTTGTGGGTGTCTACACTGAGGAGTTGGGGGGGGGGGGGGAATTTAGGAGGGTATGTGCCACAAGCTGTCTGCATGGCTTCAAAGCAGCCTCTCATTTTGTCAGAGATGGCAAAAGTAGAAGTACAGATACTCGTGTTTAAAAATACTCTGGTAAAAGTAGAAGTACTGACTAAACTTCTTTACTCAAGTAAAAGTAAAGAGGGCTTTGAAATGTACTTCAGTAAAAAGTACCCATAACTAGCAGCTGTTTTAAAGAGTACCTGACCTCCCTTTATATTAATAGAACAATAATGTCATTGTTAGCTAATGAATGTTTCCATGCTGAACAACGGCAACATGACAACGTTTTCATTGGTCCCTCTTCTTTAGAGAAGACCAGGAAATGATGGATACACGGATCGTGTTCAAATCAATAGGCACGCAATGACTCTAAAGAATAATGATCACGCCACCAAACACACATTCAAACTAAAGGAACCAGCCTGTTTGGGAAATGTGAGAAGTAGAAAGTACAGGTATTTGTGTTCAACATGTAAGAAGTAGAAAGTACAGGTATTTGTGTTCAACATGTAAGAAGTAGAAAGTACAGGTATTTGGGTTCAACATGTAAGAAGTAGAAAGTACAGGTATTTGGGTTCACATGTGAGAAGTAGAAAGTACAGGTATTTGAGTTCAACATGTAAGAAGTAGAAAGTACAGGTATTTGTGTTCAACATGTAAGAAGTAGAAAGTACAGGTATTTGAGTTCAACATGTAAGAAGTAGAAAGTACAGGTATTTGGGTTCAACATGTGAGAAGTAGAAAGTACAGGTATTTGGGTTCAACATGTAAGAAGTAGAAAGTACAGGTATTTGTGTTCAACATGTAAGTAGAAAGTTCAGGTATTTGGGTTCAACATGTGAGAAGTAGAAAGTACAGGTATTTGGGTTCAACATGTAAGAAGTAGAAAGTACAGGTATTTGTGTTTCAACATGTAAGAAGTAGAAAGTTCAGGTATTTGGGTTCAACATGTAAGAAGTAGAAAGTACAGGTATTTGGGTTCAACATGTAAGAAGTAGAAAGTTCAGGTATTTGGGTTCAACATGTAAGAAGTAGAAAGTACAGGTATTTGGGTTTAACATGTAGAAGTAGAAAGTTCAGGTATTTGGGTTCAACATGTAAGAAGTAGAAAGTACAGGTATTTGGGTTCAACATGTAAGAAGTAGAAAGTACAGGTATTTGGGTTCAACATGTAAGAAGTAGAAAGTTCAGGTATTTGGTTCAACATGTAAGAAGTAGAAAGTACAGGTATTTGGGTTCAACATGTAAGAAGTAGAAAGTACAGGTATTTGTGTTCAACATGTAAGAAGTAGAAAGTACAGGTATTTGTGTTCAACATGTAAGAAGTAGAAAGTACAGGTATTTGTGTTCAACATGTAAGAAGTAGAAAGTACAGGTATTTGGGTTCAAAATGTAAGAAGTAGAAAGTACAGGTATTTGGTTCAACATGTAAGAAGTAGAAAGTACAGGTATTTGGGTTCAACATGTAAGAAGTAGAAAGTACAGGTATTTGGGTTCAAAATGTAAGAAGTAGAAAGTACAGGTATTTGTGTTCAACATGTAAGAAGTAGAAAGTACAGGTATTTGTGTTCAACATGTAAGAAGTAGAAAGTACAGGTATTGGGTTCAACATGTAAGAAGTAGAAAGTACAGGTATTTGGGTTCAACATGTAAGAAGTAGAAAGTACAGGTATTTGTGTTCAACATGTAAGAAGTAGAAAGTACAGGTATTTGGGTTCAACATGTAAGAAGTAGAAAGTACAGGTATTTGTGTTCAACATGTAAGAAGTAGAAAGTACAGGTATTTGTGTTCAACATGTAAGAAGTAGAAAGTACAGGTATTTGGGTTCAAAATGTAAGAAGTAGAAAGTACAGGTATTTGGGTTCAACATGTAAGAAGTAGAAAGTTCAGGTATTTGGGTTCAACATGTAAGAAGTAGAAAACAGGTATTTGGGTTCAACATGTAAGAAGTAGAAAGTACAGGTATTTGGGTTCAACATGTAAGAAGTAGAAAGTTCAGGTATTTGGGTTCAACATAAGAAGTAGAAAGTACAGGTATTTGGGTTCAACATGTAAGAAGTAGAAAGTACAGGTATTTGTGTTCAACATGTAAGAAGTAGAAAGTACAGGTATTTGGGTTCAACATGTAAGAAGTAGAAAGTACAGGTATTTGTGTTCAACATGTAAGAAGTAGAAAGTACAGGTATTTGTGTTCAACATGTAAGAAGTAGAAAGTACAGGTATTTGGGTTCAAAATGTAAGAAGTAGAAAGTACAGGTATTTGTGTTCAACATGTAAGAAGTAGAAAGTACAGGTATTTGGTTTCAACATGTAAGAAGTAGAAAGTACAGGTATTTGGGTTCAAAATGTAAGAATAGAAAGTACAGGTATTTTGTTCAACATGTAAGAAGTAGAAAGTACAGGTATTTGTGTTCAACTGTAAGAAG
>JAAOOA010000437.1:190000-317500 GCA_012861695.1 Trematomus loennbergii
GAGACTTCCGGGTTCATAATTATTATTGTCATGAAAGTGCTTTTATCAAGGAAAAGGCCTTCTTGATAAATAAGAAGATTATAATAAGTACATTCATTAAGGCAATATTTTATAACTTTTTCAAGTTTTCCTGATCTAATCCAATGTTAATACACTTCTGCTTTTTTAATATATAAACATTTTACATTTGTATTGTTGATACAATTTTACTATGTGTACATTTGTACTTCTTATTTTAATATAAATATTATTATCTTTATCTTTTTTATTACACATTACATAATTTTTTTATTTCATTATTCTTTTTTAAAATTTATTTTCAATTTCCTATTGAACATTTTAACTTGAATTTTCTGTTTTTATTTAAATATTTTTTGTTACCGTTTTATTCAAAACATTTTTTTCTTTTAACGTATTTACCTAAACTTATTATGTTTTATTTAAATATCTTTAATCTATTTTATCCTTCTATTGTTCATTGTTACTTTAACTTCTTGTGTATATATAAGTATTTCAATTCATCTTTGCACATTTTTACTATATTTCAATATTTATAAAACTTTTCTTATTACTCCTTTCCAATCTTTTTATTGTTTATTTTTTCTGGTCCTTTAGGTGGACAGCTCGGTGTTCTCCAGCAGGGACCGGGTCCACAGCCTGGCCTCCGGGCTCTCCTTCCTGCAGCGGATGGATATGAAGTGTGTGGTTGTGATGGGGCTGTGTGAGCAGGCGTGCAGCCGGACTCTGATGCAGCGCAGCCAGCAGCTGACAGAGGCTCTGCTCCACCAATCAGCATCTGTCCTGCCTCTGTTCTCCGCTGAGTCCTTCCTCCTGCGACAGGAAACCCCCGGGAGCAGGTGAGATACCCTCCTCTTCATCAGAGTAACAGTATGTCTGATTACAGCCAATCATCTTCCTCACCTTCAGCTTTAATTAGAGAGGAATAGGTCCTAACAGCAGAGGCATCTTCATCAGGACTTCATTAGGTCTGAAGCGGCCAAAGTCATAACAAATATAAACAGAAATATAACTCAAAACAAAGTGCCGGTGAGGCAGCGAATATTACGCATGGGTTAATAAAGGTCGGGGCAAAAAGTCATTTTGTGCATTTTCTTTTCTTGATGCCAGATCATACAAGTACAATAGCTTATTGTTTATTTTCTTGCCTTGGGAACCACCACCCGGTCTGCCACTCCTTCGGGAACTGTTTCCGACTTCCACGCAACGTTGATGAGACGTGTCAACCATGACAGTCCCTCAACACCTGCTTTCACTGCCTCCCTTCTGGCACCCGACCCGCTGGGTGGGGGGCCCGCAAATGTTCACTTGCTCTATTGGCAGAGTTTTAAAACGCCTTGTTTTCATTATTGTTGGACTTGTTTTTAGAGCAGCATGTTTTCCAGAGCAAGACTGTCATTCTTTGCAATCCAAACAGACATGTTTTCAGTCCCTCTCCTCTCTCCCCTGTAGTTACCCCCCTTCAGTGCTGTTGGACCCCTCCCTCCTCAGGTGGTGTCTCCGCTGTGGGACCCTCCCTCTGGTTCTCCCGTGGGACGGGACGGGTGCGGGCCGCTCCGTGACCCTCGACCCCCCCGAGGTGACGGCAGCCATCGCCCGAGCCCTGCAGCCACACAAAGTGATGTTCCTGAACGAGGGGGGGGGCCTGCGCACTCCGGGGGGCAAGGTACAGTACACATATACTGTATATATATATAATACAGTTACTAAGTACATTTACAGTACTGTACTTACTTTTTGAGGTACTTGTTCTTTAATTGAGTCAATGTTATGCTACTTCTACTCCTCTACACTTCAGAGGTACATGGTGTACTTCTACTCCACCATGTATTTAATACCTTTAGTTACTTCACAGATGTGGATGAATGATGTGAAATATAACCAAGTGTTAAATCAGACTTTAGTTCCACCTGGAGTAAATCCACAAGCTACCCTGCAGTATACAAAGTCATTCAAACTAGCTGCACCTTTACCAGCTTTGAGAACACTTTCATGATCAATCATTATAAAACATATCATATATATTATTCTGAAATGGACCAATCTGCACAATGACTACTTTTACTGTCGCTACTTTCACTATATTTTGATGAGAATACTTTTCTACTTTTACTTGAGGAACATTTTGAATGCAGGACTTTTACTGTAACAGAGTATTCCTACACTCTGGTACTTCTACTTTTACTCAAGTACAAGATCTGAGTACTTCTACTTTTACTCAAGTACAAGATCTGAGTACTTCTACTTTTACTCAAGTACAAGATCTGAGTACTTCTACTTTTACTCAAGTACAAGATCTGAGTACTTCTACTTTTACTCAAGTACAAGATCTGAGTACTTCTACTTTTACTCAAGTACAAGATCTGAGTACTTCTACTTTTACTCAAGTACAAGATCTGAGTACTTCTACTTTTACTCAAGTACAAGATCTGAGTACTTCTACTTTTACTCAAGTACAAGATCTGAGTACTTCTACTTTTACTCAAGTACAAGATCTGAGTACTTCTACTTTTACTCAAGTACAAGATCTGAGTACTTCTACTTTTACTCAAGTACAAGATCTGAGTACTTCTACTTTTACTCAAGTACAAGATCTGAGTACTTCTACTTTTACTCAAGTACAAGATCTGAGTACTTCTACTTTTACTCAAGTACAAGATCTGAGTACTTCTACTTTTACTCAAGTACAAGATCTGAGTACTTCTACTTTTACTCAAGTACAAGATCTGAGTACTTCTACTTTTACTCAAGTACAAGATCTGAGTACTTCTACTTTTACTCAAGTACAAGATCTGAGTACTTCTACTTTTACTCAAGTACAAGATCTGAGTACTTCTACTTTTACTCAAGTACAAGATCTGAGTACTTCTACTTTTACTCAAGTACAAGATCTGAGTACTTCTACTTTTACTCAAGTACAAGATCTGAGTACTTCTACTTTTACTCAAGTACAAGATCTGAGTACTTCTACTTTTACTCAAGTACAAGATCTGAGTACTTCTACTTTTACTCAAGTACAAGATCTGAGTACTTCTACTTTTACTCAAGTACAAGATCTGAGTACTTCTACTTTTACTCAAGTACAAGATCTGAGTACTTCTACTTTTACTCAAGTACAAGATCTGAGTACTTCTACTTTTACTCAAGAAAGAACAAGATCTGAGTACTTCTCCTTTTGAGTTGTGCTGCCTCCTTGTGTTGCAGGTGTTGGACCTGGTCTCTCTGCCCAGTGACCTCCCTGCTCTGCTCTCTGCAGGCTGGTTGAGTCCCTCTGAGCTCCGCAGGGTGTCGGCCATCGCTGCTCTGCTGCAGGATCTGCTGAGCGACTCCTCCTCCTTCCCCTCCTCCGTCATCACCTCCGCCGACACGCTGCTGACGGAGCTGTTCAGCCACAGAGGCAAGAGAGCAGAGCCGTAACTCATCATCACTGAGGGCCACACACAGAAACACATGCAAACCTCAAAAGGCACTGGTTCCCAACCTTTTCTGTGTCACTGATTCACCTGCATGTTTTCTTTTGTTAAACCCTTAATAATCATTATTTAACACAACACAACCTTATATGAACATCACTAGTATAACTCACCCTTAACACAAATGCATTTAAACTTCACATTTACACTTTAAACATCTTTTGTCAAGAGCTTTTAATGAGACACTTGAGCTTTTATTTCATAAGCTTTGATAGTTCTGGGGGCAGGACATCAGGATTATGAAAACGGATTGAAATGTTTTTGGGTGGACATTTAGACTTATTGTGAGTGAAATAATAATATCAAGACTCACATCTATAGTAGCAGTGTCAACATCTTTTGTTAGGAGCTTTTATTGAGACACTTGAGCTTGTCTTTTATAAGCGTTGATGGTTCTGGGTCAGGACACTAGGGTTATGAAAACTGATTTAAAAAAATGTTTTGTGTGGATATAAATTGCAAAACCTAATCTTACGTACGCCCTGCAATCCCCTCATTTCCCATCAACGCTTATGAAAGACAAGCATGCTCAAGTGTCTCAATAAAAGCTCCTAACAAAAGATGTGAGTCTTGACTGCATTTATTTGGAAATTGGGCTTTAAATATATCTTTTAAGAAGTCAAATATAAGCCCAGGTTTCATGTGTGGGAGGTGTCCTATTTTTTATAATTTGCTAATTTAGAAAATATAAATCATCCTGCTGTAAATGTTGAAGGGTTGAGGTGTGAGTTTACATTTACATCTCTTTTTCTGTTTCTATCTCTCGCTCAGGGTCCGGGACAATCTTTAAAATTGGAGACCCCATACATCGGTATGTATCGTAACAAATACAGGAGTGTGATCCCTGTCTACACTAGAAACTCATCTGTAGCGTACTGTGATGTATTTAATCACACTGTATTCTGGTGCAACTCAGCATTCATTTTGCTTTTAAATGTAATGTTTAGCCTAAAATAGTGTTGCACTGTTTGCTCTGTTATCCTCCTGTAAGGCAATGCAATAGTGTCATGTGTCATGGTGTCGTCATGGTGTCATGGTGGTGTCATGGTGGTGTCATGGTGTCATGGTGTCATGGTGGTGTCATGGTGTCGTCATGGTGTCATGGTGTCATGGTGGTGTCATGGTGTCATGGTGTCGTCATGGTGTCATGGTGTCATGGTGGTGTCATGGTGTCATGGTGGCATGGTGTCATGGTGTCATGGTGGTGTCATGGTGTCATGGTGTCATGGTGTCATGGTAGTGTCATGGTGTCATGGTGGTGTCATGGTGTCATGGTGGTGTCATGGTGTCATGGTGTCATGGTGGTGTCATGGTGTCATGGTGGTGTCATGGTGTCATGGTGTGTCATGGTGTCATGGTGGTGTCATGGGTCGTCATGGTGGTGTCATGGTGTCATGGTGGTGTCAAGGTGTCATGGTGGTGTCATGGGCCCTTTCTCATGTCTTCAAATGTTCCTCCCGACTCCCTCCTCGACTCCTATCCTCGAGACTTAGTCCCGCCCACAGGAGATGCGAGCGGAGGAGCCGAGGAGGGGAACCGAGGAGAGAGGAGGGGGAAGCAGCAGGTGGTTAGAGAAATGAGAACTCCTCTCCTTGATGGTCATATTAAAGAGACGTCCGTTAATTATGACAGGAGGCACAGCAGCCCTCTGTCTGATGGACAGATGTGTTCATGACGACTTATATATTTACTTTTAATTCATTCACAGTGCGGTATAATGATGAGACAATAACAGGCTACAGATGCGGACATACACACAGACACACACACAATATATGTATATATTTATATAAATATCCCCCCCCCCCCCCCCTCTCTGGTCGCTACAATTAGGGAAATAAATGACGGGTGTAAGTAAGCAGAGGACACCAAACCAACTGAGACCTGTCTGTCCGCTGCATCTACGCACACTGCACCACACACACACACACACACAAACACACACACACACACACACACACACACACACACACACACACCACACACACACACACACACACAACACACACGCACCTACAGCTCCTAAAGCATATAATCAGGCTACAGCCGTTGTGTATTTTATTATGTGAAGCACTAAATGGTTTTAGAAAAATATCGACTTTGTTTGTAGATATCTACTAAACTCAAGCAAATAAAGAGAGTAGGCCTGTTATACTGAGTGATATGATATAATTATACACACTGCTGCTCTGCTTTCTGAACGGACCTCACAGCTGTTCTCACTGTAAACATCGCGTCGCGATGAAAGCAGTTAATAAAATAATATCCAGGGGATGCATGCAGAGCTGTGATTGGCTGAGATAAGTCACGGACTCTTTGAAACATCTCTGTTCCCGGAAATGCATCCACGGAGGAGCCGTGGAGGACCCATCAGTGTATCCTCGGTTATAGCTCCTCCAGAGAGCCTCCTCGACGCTCGATGCTCGGTCCTCGATGTGCATTTCGAGAAATGAGATGTCCTTCAACATGGCGCGCTAAAATTCATTCCGGGTCACTACCGGAGGACGAGGAATCGAGGAGTCGAGGAGGAACATTTGAAGACATGAGAAGGGCCCTGGTGTCATGGTGGTGTCATGGTGGTGTCAAGGTGTCATGGTGGTGTCATGGTGGTGTCATGATGGTTGTCATGGTGGTGTCATGGTGGGTGTCATGGTGTCATGGTGGTGTCATGTTGGTGTCATGGTGTCATGGTGGTGTCATGTGTCGTCATGGTGTCATGGTGTCATGGTGGTGTCATGGTGTCATGGTGTCATGGTGCGTCATGGTGTCATGGTGTCATGGTGGTGTCATGGTGTCATGGTGCATGGTGTCATGGTGTCATGGTGGTGTCATGGTGGTGTCATGGTGTCATGGTGTCATGGTGTCATGGTGGTGTCATGGTGTCATGGTGGTGTCATGGTGTCATGGTGTCATGGTGGTGTCATGGTGTCATGGTGGTGTCATGGTGTCATGGTGTCATGGTGGTGTCATGGTGGTGTCATGGTGTCGTCATGGTGTCATGGTGGTGTCATGGTGTCATGGTGGTGTCAAGGTGTCATGGTGGTGTCATGGTGTCATGGTGGTATCATGGTGGTGTAAGGTGTCATGGTGGTGTCATGGTGGTGTCATGGTGGTGTCAGGTGTCATGGTGGTGTCATGGTGGTGTCATGGTGTCATGGTGTCGTCATGGGTGTCATGGTGGTGTCATGGTGTCATGGTGGTGTCAGGGTGGTGTCAGGTGTCATGGTGGTGTCATGGTGGTGTCATGGTGTTCATGGTGTCATGGTGGTGTCATGGTGTCATGGTGGTGTCATGGTGTGTCATGGTGGTGTCATGGTGTCATGTGGTGTCATGGTGGTGTTCATGGTGTCATGTGTGTCATGGTGGTGTCATGGTGTCATGGTGGTGTCATGGTGGTGTCATGGTGGTGTGTCATGGTGTCATGATGGGGGTCATGGTGGGTCATGGTGTCATGGTGGTGTCACTGTGTCACGGTGTCAGTCATGGTGTCATGGTGGTGTCACGGTGTCAGTCATGGTGTCATGGTGGTGTCATGGTGTCATGGTGTGTCATGGTGGTGTCACGGTGTCAGTCATGGTGTCATGGTGGTGTCATGGTGGTGTCATGGTGGTGTCATGGTGGTGTCACGGTGTCAGTCATGGTGTCATGGTGGTGTCACGGTGTCATGGTGGTGTCATGGTGTCACGGTGTCATGGTGGTGTCATGGTGGTGTCATGGTGGTGTCACGGTGTCAGTCATGGTGTCATGGTGGTGTCACGGTGTCATGGTGTCATGGTGGTGTCATGGTGGTGTCAGTCATGGTGTCATGGTGGTGTCACGGTGTCATGGTGGTGTCATGGTGTCACGGTGTCATGGTGGTGTCATGGTGGTGTCATGGTGGTGTCATGGTGGTGTCACGGTGTCAGTCATGGTGTCATGGTGGTGTCACGGTGTCATCGTGTTACGGTGTCATGGATAGCTTTGAGATGCTGTATTGCTCATGGTGTCACGGGGGCACGGTGTCATGGTGTCATGTATAGCTTTGAGATGCTGTATTGCTCACGGTGTCACGGTGTCATGTATAGCTTTGAGATGCTGTATTGCTCACGGTGTCACGGTGTCATGTATAGCTTTGAGATGCTGTATTGCTCACGGTGTCACGGTGTCATGTATAGCTTTGAGATGCTGTATTGCTCACGGTGTCACGGTGGTGTCACGGTGTCATGTATAGCTTTGAGATGCTGTATTGCTCACGGTGGTGTCACGGTGGTGTCACAGTGTCATGTGTAGCTTTGAGATGCTGCATTGCTCATGGCTTTTGCAACTTTTCACCTCCTCTTCTTCTGCTTTATACTTGAGAGGTTTTGCACTCTGACTTTTGCTTTTCGTCTTCTACAGATTTTATGTTGTTACTTTTAAAACCGTCTGCCGTCAACCAGGTAGTCTGTAGAGTGAATTTACTCAAGTACTCTACTTACTCTACTCCTTTTAGTCCTCAACATTAATTGTATTACTTTTTTTTTGGTCAACTAGTTTTTGTTGAATTTGTTGTTTTTGATTAAAAAAATGTAGTCAACTTTTTTTGTAGTCAGCTGTTTTTTTTTTCATCATTTCCCTTTTTTGTCACCAAATGCTCTTCTTTTGTCTGCAACTGCAATCATATCAGAAAGAGTCATGTGATCACATTGTTCAAATAAGACCATAAAACATTTCAGGTGAGTTTCAACAGAGAAAGTTGTCAGTTTTATAATCCTGAACGTCACCAAGCGCTCCGTCCAGCTGTGTGCGTCACTCTTTAGTGTCCCCTGGTCTCCCAGCTGTGTGCGTCACTCTTTAGTGTCCCCTGGTCTCCCAGCTGTGTGCGTCACTCTTTAGTGTCCCCTGGTCTCCCAGCTGTGTGCGTCACTCTTTAGTGTCCCCTGGTCTCCAGCTGTGTGCGTCACTCTTTAGTGTCCCCTGGTCTCCCAGCTGTGTGCGTCACTCTTTAGTGTCCCCTGGTCTCCAGCTGTGTGCGTCACTCTTTAGTGTCCCCTGGTCTCCCAGCTGTGTGCGTCACTCTTTAGTGTCCCTGGTCTCCAGCTGTGTGCGTCACTCTTTAGTGTCCCCTGGTCTCCCAGCTGTGTGCGTCACTCTTTAGTGTCCCCTGGTCTCCCAGCTGTGTGCGTCACTCTTTAGTGTCCCCTGGTCTCCCAGCTGTGTGCGTCACTCTTTAGTGTCCCCTGGTCTCCCAGCTGTGTGCGTCACTCTTTAGTGTCCCCTGGTCTCCAGCTGTGTGCGTCACTCTTTAGTGTCCCCTGGTCTCCCAGCTGTGTGCGTCACTCTTTAGTGTCCCCTGGTCTCCCAGCTGTGTGCGTCACTCTTTAGTGTCCCCTGGTCTCCAGCTGTGTGCGTCACTCTTTAGTGTCCCCTGGTCTCCCAGCTGTGTGCGTCACTCTTTAGTGTCCCCTGGTCTCCAGCTGTGTGCGTCACTCTTTAGTGTCCCCTGGTCTCCCAGCTGTGTGCGTCACTCTTTAGTGTCCCCTGGTCTCCCAGCTGTGCGCGTCACTCTTTAGTGTCCCCTGGTCTCCAGCTGTGTGCGTCACTCTTTAGTGTCCCCTGGTCTCCCAGCTGTGTGCGTCACTCTTTAGTGTCCCCTGGTCTCCCAGCTGTGTGCGTCACTCTTTAGTGTCCCCTGGTCTCCCAGCTGTGTGCGTCACTCTTTAGTGTCCCCTGGTCTCCCAGCTGTGTGCGTCACTCTTTAGTGTCCCCTGGTCTCCCAGCTGTGTGCGTCACTCTTTAGTGTCCCCTGGTCTCCCAGCTGTGTGCGTCACTCTTTAGTGTCCCCTGGTCTCCCAGCTGTGTGCGTCACTCTTTAGTGTCCCCTGGTCTCCCAGCTGTGTGCGGGAGACTTTTCTTTTTTTGGGAGACTTTTTTTTTTTTACTTTTTTAGTCAACTTTTTTCTCCTTTTTTAACCAAATGTTTTTTTTTTTTTCACTGCAATCATATCAAAAGTAATCATGTGACTAAATTCCCTAAATCTATAATACAATTCCTTCTTCACAAGTGCAAAACAACACACCCGTTGTCTTTGAGTCCTGTCGTGTGTTTACCCTGATCCATTGCTCCTGTGCAGGTACAGCTCTCTGGAGGGGATCGATGTGGAGCGTCTGCTGGCTCTCATCAGCAAGTCGTTTGATAAAACTCTGAAGCAAGACTACATCGCCTCTCTGACCGGACGACTGCACTCAGTCTACCTCTCGGAAGGGTGCGTGCAAACAATTCAAAGCAAAAAGACCACATATATCTCTGGTTGCGGTCGAATATCTACAGAACATCTGGTCCTTTCCTAACTAAACCACTTCTACTTAAACTCAGACAACAAGGCGGTGGAGTTTAGGAAGGAAGTGACGGAGGATGTTACTGAGTCTGGAGAGGAGTTATTAAGGCTGTCAAAAAGGGTTGAATACCATTTGGAATAACTGAGATTTAAATCACAAAATCACGAGAAAAAGGAAGAAAATTATTATTTTAAAATCCCGAGTTTTCTGGAAATAAATAAAGTTTTCAGGTATTTATGATGATATTGAATTATTGCCGTTGTAAGTGAATACATTTAAAACTATAAATTACAGAGAAATACTCTCTATGTAGTTCTGGAGTTAGTGCATGTGAATGGTCTGCAAAGGTTAAAATACCTGTATTACCACCAGAGGGAGCTCCTCTGCAACACTAAATATATCACTGCAATCCAAACACCAAACTCACCTTGAGTCTGCAGGTATGATGCAGTTGACGCACCTTTAATTGCCGTCCAAATAATAGAGAAGAGGATCCCACATGTGGTAAAAATACATCTTAAATTTGAAAGCAAAATATCTCTGACAATAACGACACTGACGGCTGATTCACTGCAGAAAGTGCTGTCAGAAAACGGTGTAATGGAAATAAAGGGGGTTCACTTGTAACCGAGGGGCAGGCTCTCATAATAAAATATAATAATCATCCAATAAGAGAAAGGAAATGTGGCTTTCCGTCCTGATCATTCGTATTCATCCACATCCCAATTAGTATGTACACTTAACACAAAAAGTAAGGAAATCTGTGTTTGGTAGATTATCTCTATGTTGTAACAATGCTTCTTGGCAATACATCTTATACCGTTGGAAAGCCTGTTCAGTTTCCTTTTAAATGGTGCCACATTTGTGAGGAACAAGCATTGGTGTGAGGAGCAGCAGAGCGGAGTATGTGGGGTGCGCCCATGAAAAACATGACAAATGTCCTCTGCCCAACAGCTTCTTTTTGCTGTTGACTCTTTTTGGTTGCATTGGATGATTGAAGTCCCTAACCCTAACCCATCCCACAAATGCATGTTACTCCAAGGCACCACGTGAAAGGTAAATAAACAGGCTTATTGCCAAGGAGCATTGTTACAACATAGAAATAATCTACCAAACACAGATTTCCTTACTTTTTGTGTTAAGATGATTTGAATAGATAAAACTTAATTCAACAGCATCTTGTCTCTGTTGCAGCTACAGCGCGGCGGCCATCATCACCCTGGAGCCGGTGAGCGGCGGCACTCCATACCTGGATAAGTTTGTGGTGAGCAGCAGTAAGCAGGGCCAGGGAACCAGCCTCATCCTGTGGGAATGCATCCGGAGAGACCTGGGGAAACTCTTCTGGAGGTCCAGGACCAGCAACAGGATCACGCCCTGGTGAGACAAGGGGCCAAGGGACAGTTTTATTTATTACTTATTGTACTGTCAGTCGAGAAAATGGAAACAAGGGAAATGCAACACACCGATAAGCTGTACGAAAGAGACAGAAGTATACAAAAAAAAGTCAGTTATAGAAAAACCCTCAGTATTCAGGAAAGAAAATCCACATGCAAAGACAACATTAAATAAAGTCAGAAGCTGAAAGAAAACTTCAGAATTCTAAATAAAATTACGGAAAGGTAAAAAGTCAGAATTCATCAAAAAAAGTCTGAAAAGTTCAAATAAAAAGTCCAAAATCTGAAAGAATTAAAAAATGTTTAAAACAGTCAATATTCCAGGAAAATATCAGAATCTTGAAAAACAGTTGAAATTATGCACAAAACTGTTACTGTCAGAATTATTTTTAAAGTTAGAATTTTATCAAAAAATCCAAACAAAAGAATACTCAAATTATAACGAAAGATTCAGAATTCTAAAATATGAATCAAATTTCAGAGAAAAACAAAAATTCTAATAATTTACAAAGGCAAATAAAAAAGTCAGTATTCAGAAAAAGAAATCCACATGCAAAGACAAAATTCTAAATATAAAAAGCTGAAAAGTCAGAATTTGGAAAAAATTCAAAATCTAAGAAAAAGTTAGAATTTTAACAAAAAATCCAAAGTATAACTTGAGAGTCAGAATTATGCTGCACAGTAGTTAACGTTCATTATTTAGGCTGATGGTAGGAGCCATAGCCGTGGGAACATGTTTCAAATGGGGGGTGCTGTGGGGATGACACCAGGGCCGGTTCGGACCAGTTTGCTGCCCCTATAGGCAAGGTTTGAGCTGGCAATGAAAAACCTCAAGACCAGCACACTACAAACAGAGAAATGTATTGACATGGTGGACAGCTTATACAAAAAGGCTTCAAATGTATTTAGTATTCTATGAACATGTTTTAATTTGGGGGTGGACGTCACATCCTCTAGGGGGGTCCGGGCATTTAAAAGTATGTAGTAGTTAAAATGCTTCAATCTGGTGCACTTTGAGCAGAATGACTAGAGACCTGATCTAGGGGGTACAACTCTAAAACACCCAGATGAAGAAGATCGGTTTGCATTTTATAATCAATAAGTATGAACATAACCAATAACCCATAGCCAATAACAAATACATGTAGGCTAATTTATTTTATTTTTGTGGTTCATTATATCTTATTTACCTAGTTAACATTTATTTATTTATGCATATTTTTAAATCTCTCCAGTTTTAAAGGATATGTCTGGTTTCTGTCCTGTAGTATACACTGGAATGATTTCAAACCTGTTTTTATTCATCCTAATAATTAGAAAGGAGTGCCTTGGAAATATGTGTTTACCGGTGCACCCCCCCCCTCTATCTATCTCTCTCTCTCTCTCTCTCTCTCTATCTCTCTCTCTCTATCTATCTATCTATCTATCTATCTATCTATCTATCTATCTATCTATCTATCAATCAATCAATCAATCAATCAATCAATCACTTTGGCTGTGAGCTGCGGGCGCCTGATAAGCCAACATGTTCAGGGCAAATGGAAAATGTAACCGGGGTGAAAAGGGTGTTATCTTTACTTAATTATGAAAGGCTGAAAATTAGGCTGTCCTCCACCAGGGGGTGCTGCAGCACCCTCAGCACCCCTACTTCCTACGGCCCTGGTAGGAGCCAAAATTCAGGGTTCACTAATCCCAGGTGTAATTAATCACTCAGTCTCTTCTGTGCTGCCTCAGTCTGAACATATATGGTCCAACCAGATGTTTATAAATAATTTGCTAATTGCAAAGACCTGCTGCTCTGCATTCTCACCTTAAGAACATTGTCTCTGTCTTGTTGCATTCAAAGTGTTACTGCTCTTGCAATGCAGGTACTTCAAACACTGTGAAGGCAGCTTAACAACGGGGCGGGACCGTCTTCTGGTTCGGGCTGATGGATATCAGAGATTCCTACGAGCTGGTGGAGTTCACCAAGCACCTTCCTGACTCCTTCCACCTGACCCCCCTCAGCTGAAACACCTCCTGCTGTGAAGATTGAATCTGATGTTGAACTGACTTTTTTTATTCTGCGTTGAAACTTGATAGCCAATGTTACAGCGAGAATGACACGCTTTGACAGTCCACATTTTATTATTAAAAATAAGTAAAACATTTTTTTTTTAAAGTCAGATTTCTGAGAAAAATCCAAAATTATATAAAAAGTCAGAATTATAAAATATCCAAATTACGAAGAAAAAATTTAAAATACGTCAGAATTGGAAAAAGGTCAGAATTCTGAAAAAAGTCAAAAATCTATGAAAAAATCAAACATAAAAAAGTCAGATTTCGGAGAAAAATCCAAAATTATATAAAAAGTCAGAATTATAAAAAAAAATCTAAGTTGACAAAGAAATAATAAAAAAAAAATGTTTACATTAAATTAGAAAACCCTGAGCACAGGCAGCTCAAACACCTCAAAAGATTGAATCTGATGTTTGCTCTGAACTGATTTTTAAAATGTTTGCCTTGAAAACTCGATAGTCAATGTTTCAGTGAGAATGAAACGCTTTGACATGCAATACCCTGTTTTTATTGTTAGCGTAGCTCTTAGCATTGTAGTGCTCAGAGCTTTTAGGGTTTCAGAGGAATTCCTATTTTTGAATAAAAGTCTGATGAAAAGTTTCCAGTTAAATACAGTCCATTTATTTCCTTTTTACTGAGTCCATTTAACTTGCTCATTTTCTCATTCACCATACATAATATTACGGTCACACAATACCTTTAGCAAATGTTTGTAATCCGTGTCTGTGTGTGTTCTCCGTGTGTCTGTGTGTGTTCTCCGTGTGTCTGTGTGTGTTCTCCGTGTGTCTGTGTGTGTTCTCCGTGTGTCTGTGTGTGTTCTCCGTGTGTCTGTGTGTGTCTGTGTGTGTTCACCGTGTGTCTGTGTTTGTTCTCGTGTGTCTGTGTGTGTTCACCGTGTGTCTGTGTGTGTTCTACGTGTGTCTGTGTTGTTCACCGTGGTCTGTGTTTGTTCTCCGTGTGTCTGTGTGTGTTCACCGTGTGTCTGTGTTTGTTCTCCGTGTGTCTGTGTGTTCTCCGTGTGTCTGTGTGTGTTCACCGTGTGTCTGTTTGTTCTCCGTGTGTCTGTGTGTGTTCACCGTGTGTCTGTGTGTTCTCCGTGTGTCTGTGTGTGTTCTCCGTGTGTCTGTGTGTGTTCTCCGTGTGTCTGTGTGTGTTCTCCGTGTGTCTGTGTGTGTCTGTGTGTTCACCGTGTGTCTGTGTGTTCTCCGTGTGTCTGTGTGTGTTCACCGTGTGTCTGTGTGTGTTCTCCGTGTGTCTGTGTTTGTTCTCCGTGTGTCGTGTGTGTTCTCCGTGTGTCTGGTTTGTTCTCCGTGTGTCTGTGTTTGTTCACCGTGTGTCTGTGTGTGTTCCCCGTGTGTCTGTGTGTGTTCACCGTGTGTCTGTGTGTGTTCTCCGTGTGTCTGTGTGTGTTCACCGTGTGTCTGTGTGTGTTCACCGTGTGTCTGTGTGTGTTCACCGTGTGTCTGTGTGTGTTCACCGTGTGTCTGTGTGTGTTCACCGTGTGTGTGTGTTTCACCGTGTGTCTGTGTGTGTTCTCCGTGTGTCTGTGTGTGTTCACCGTGTGTCTGTGTGTTCTCCGTGTGTCTGTGTGTGTTCACCGTGTGTCTGTGTGTGTTCACCGTGTGTCTGTGTGTGTTCTCCGTGTGTCTGTGTGTGTTCTCCGTGTGTCTGTGTGTGTTCACCGTGTGTCTGTGTGTGTTCACGTGTGTCTGTGTGTGTTCACCGTGTGTCTGTGGGTGTTTCTCAATCTCGAGTAAAGCTGCTTCAGAGCCACTATTTCAAGCATACTACGTCATCGAGTGCCGCCGAAGTACTGTTCCAATCTCCAGCATACTTGGAAATCTACCGAGCCCGGCTACTCCGTTTGGAGAAATATCGAGGCTGCACATGAGTAGACTCCGTGGTCTTAAAATCCCCACAATGCTTTGCGCACGGACCAATTTCCCCAAATCTGTGACGGAAAATGTAAGAGGCGGGGCCTCTCCACTCTTTGTTTTCCAAATGCCAGGAAGTTCTTGCCTCGCTTCTGAAGCAAGATGCTCGGCAGACATGTGCTACCAAGCAAGCGTACTCGCGATTGAGAAACACCTGTGTGTGTCTCCGTTGTGTTCTCCGTGTGTCTGTGTGTGTTCTCCGTGTGTGTTCACCGTGTCTGTGGTGTTCACCGTGTGTCTGTGTGTGTTCTCCGTGTGTCTGTGTGTGTTCTCCGTTGTGTTCTCCGTGTGTGTCAAAAACTGTATGGCTTTCCGGCGGAACCTCTAACCACAAACATTGGTTCCTACCTTTATACCCACAGTGTTAATTGGCTCCTATAAGTCCTTTTTTTATTTGATTTGTTTTGCTACGTATTCTTCTTTCCGTGTCTTTGAATGCACCACATACCCCAAAGCAAATTCCTCATACGTGTAAACCTACTTGGTGATAAACCCATTCTGATCCTGTTTCTGGTTCATTTGCTTCAGCTGCTGGTGGAGGGTTGTACTTTAAAGCTCACCAATTATGCTATATTTGAAGAATATATTTTAGGGCCATCTATCAAAATACCAAACAGATCACCCATTGTAGCCTCATACCCCTTTGTTTCAGCATTGTTACAAAAGTGCTGATTCTGGCCCTAAATGTAACTGAGCTGCTGCTGGCCACGCCCCTTTGGAGCTGCCACTGGCCACGCCCCTTTGGTGAGTCTGCATGCAAGCAGTGATCTCTGTGAAGACAAGGCTTTCTACAAAGACAGTTTTTCCACTCATTAAGTAACGCGTTAACTTGCCTAGCCCATATATAATAATAATAATGATATAAAATAATAACTTTTATTATACAGGACTTCAAAGTTACAAAGTGCTTTACATGAATTATATAGCCGTTGAGGCGGCAACAGAGCATGCGGTCGACAATCCCCAACCCGTAAAATATACAATGTTTCAGTAACAATAAAACAATTGAGAAAAGAAAGAAAAATCAAATAAAACATTAATGTAGAGTGAAACCAAGTAGTGTCATCATTAGTTAAAGGCTTTAATGAATAGGGGAGGGGCCAAGCCGTTAAGAGCTTTAATAGTAATCAATAACCGGCTGTCTTTACTTGACAAATTGAGGCCCCAGTCAAAGGGGGGAAATCAGCCATGTAAAAAATGTCAAATGTACTCGATAGCAGGATGGCCTCTGCCGGGACACGTTTTCTCTCAGCCAATCCCAGTCCAGGATTTCGAAGCAGTCGAGCAGACAGGAGGTTTGGGCTTAGCCCCCAGGCATCCTCCAGAGATGGTGAATGTGGCCGGTCAGGTGCATTCAGGCTGCTTCCTTGTGATGTGTTCTGTTCTGATGTGTGTTCCTTTCGGGACGCTACGTGGTCTGTGTTTTGTTTTTAAGTTACCCTTCATTTCTGCCTCATGTTGTTATTGTATTCATGTTTCTGTGGTCTTCATTTGAACTTTTGTTCTTTCTTGTGAAACACTTTGTTAATTGTATTTCTGTGAAAGGTGCTATACTAAATAAACGTATTATATTATTATTATATTGACAAGCGACCAGAGTGGCGTCTAGGCTAGGCGTGGATTGGTAGAGTTGAGCTCATTACTGGTGGTAGTGGTCCTGCCTGACGCTCACCTGACTACTTAGTGTATACTATACAAAAACATTGATAGATTGATAGTGGGGGCAGCCCCGTAATGTCAAGAAGGCTCTCCACGGCCCACAAACTGGGCCTGGAGCAGCCTTCTTGACATTACCCATATATACACATTAGCCTCTCCTATATTATAATGCCATTCATACTTTTGCAAATATTTGGTATGACAAAAGTATTATCACTGACACAGACAGAAAACTTTCAAATAAGGAACATTTTTCTTGTATTATTGATATATGAATATGCACTATTGCCATTTTATCACTCTACATTATCTTCTATCGTTATTATAGACACTTCAGGTAGTTTTTGAAGAATGTATTACGCATCTTTGACATTTGATCACTCTCCCAGGGTGCCTGAAGCTGCTGTAGTTCGTCTTCTTCTTGTTTCTCATAGAGCCGCGATGGCCAATGGACACATGGCCACATGTTGCCACCATTAAGGAGCCCAGGCCATCCATGAAGAACTCTGGAAGAAAAGACAGACATTTGCCATTTAAGGAAAAAGGCATACCTCTCTCAAGGACAGTGAAAACTGAACTTCCTGCTACTGCTTACCATCTAGACCGGGGGTATTCAATTCAAATTCAACAAAGTCCAATGAGAAAAAAAATCCAGAAAAGGTCCAGAACTTCATAATGTCTAACTTCATTTATGAATTAGTGTGATATAAATAGCCATATAGCTGTATAAACATGTAATCAACAACTGACTGTCAAATCAAAAAAGAAAGTACAATTAAAAAACATTTAGACAATATTTAACATTGAACTATACAGAAATATAATACTGTAGATATGTATAATGTTCTTCTCGGGCTGCATTTAAAAATAAAATAGAGGAAATAAATATAATAGCTTTTGGAAAAATTGTGCATTTTAAATGAAAGTGCTTGATTTGAGTAGAAGCAGCTTGAGTTTCCCTTTCTCTTGATAACTTTAGAATATATCAGTCTCAACACATCTTAACAATGAAACAGTCTCTCTTTCTGTCCCTCTTATATCCCACCCCAACTTTCTTCTGTTCAGTGAGAGAACTGAGACCTAGCTTGTCCTGCCACCATTTCTTTTTTGTAATCGTTTATTTGGCAGGGGCATTGCACATTAATGAACACTTAAAACAAAAAAGTGCGTCAAGCGTAAATATGCCTGATTTTAGCTTTGAGCTACTTTCCATCCGCAAGTCAAAAGTACCGGTCAAGGCTGCAACCAGAGGATGATCTGCGTTTATTCCTGTCTTCATTGAATAGAATAGAATCGGAGGGATAAACCCTCTTTAATGGTCACACATGCAGAGCACGCACAGCACACACAGTGAAATGTGTTCTCTGCTTTTAACCCATCCTAGTACCAGGAGTCTAGTACTAGGAGCAGTCCCCACATCATCCGCCTGTGCGCATCAGAGACGCAGACTCACGGTACGGCAAAGTTGACGTTCAGTGTGTTGCCGGGAGAATATAAGGATTTATCCACGATGTTGAACATTTAAAACATAAAGATAAAAAGGATTTTAAAAGTTATTGTTTAATGTTTTAAGGAGGTGACGCTACTCAGCCAATCACATCGGTGCAGTCAGTGAGTCAGCACGATGGATTCAAACACAGAGGCGAGACAAGAGGAGAGAAACAGTTGGAGTCATTTCAAATGGCGGAAGGTAGACAGCGAAAACAAAGCATTTAATGACATGTTCTCTTACTGGACCTCTTTGAAATGCAATTGAATACCCCAGCATTATAGCAACAACAATAATAATAATAATAATAATAATAATAGCAATAATAATTGGGAGGGGGGCGCGGCTGTTCTTATGTTCTCTGAGGGGAGGCTCACCTTCCCACACTTTGAAAACCCTGATGTAGGGAATTCGAACAGCTCTTATCATGGCGGCCACTGAGGTACTTCCGGGTCATTTCCCTCCGTTAGGAAGGTTCCTAAGATAAACTGACAATTCGACCGCAACCCAGATCTGCCGCTAACTCAACTCTCTCACTCTCTTTCGCCCCCTGTCTGCGCTGGTTAGAATAGAAGCGCCCCGTCAGAATGGAAAATCCCTATATAATGTATTGATTGTAGATCCATATAGGCTGGTGTTGACCTACCTGAGTGTCCCATCCTCTTGAGCTGAGGGTCGAATCTCACCCTCTTTGCAGCATCTGTACGAGCCAGGAAGAAGTTGACCACCCCATTGGTCACTGAGCATTGTGGGTAACCAGGAAGAGAGTGGAACCCGCCCCTAAACTTGCTCAAGCAGCCACCTTCCATTTCGTCTCCTTCCTCATAGTGGATAGTGAACTCAAACTGGCTTCCTGTTACTTTCCCACCAAGCTGATAGGAACAGAGAGACAAAAGAACTGATTATAAAGTGCTTAGAAAGAAACACCAAAATAACGAGGAACAATGTTAGAAACCTTGGGGAGGACTACAGAAAGGAGTGCAATAGATGTTGTGTGTGTACAGATAAATGATTATGTGACTATATATAAAAAGCAGGGTCCAGGAGGATGTCAAAAAGCTTCCAGATACCTTAAAGGTCTCCTATTATGCTCATTTATTTAACCTGTTAAGCCCTGAGCCTGTTTTTCAGGTTTCAGGCTCGAAAATGACATGCCGAGAACAAACTACTTCTTCATTTCTAAAAGGGTTAAATTAATAATATTTTTTCTCAAAGCAATGATAAACCTGTGAGTTGGATGGAGAAAGTCTAAATCAATATGGATGTTTTTAAAAAAAAAGTCAATTCAGATTGAACATAGTAAATAAAAAAAACATTACTTATAGTGAAAACCACCCTTGAATGATGGGATAGTAGACACAATGTCACTTGTTCTGTATCAAGATTGATGCAAAACAAGTGACATTTGACCTTTTTAGAGAGATGTAGAGAAAAAAAACCCACCTTTGGGGTCATTTGGGTGGATTTGCCGTATCTCTGAAACCCATATGTCGATTTTGGTGATTGACACCTCTTTTTAACCGATAGAGCCAATAGAATCGAGAGGGAGTTCCTAAATCCATCTAAATATTACCATTGGTGAATGAGAGTGATGCGCAGCCAGAATGCCGAAAACCGGAAGCTGGGTTACACTCTATATGAAAACTACTTATTGACATAAATGTTATGATGGATTATCAGTAATCATTTCAAAGGGACACAGAGACATTGGATTAACCTTCAGCAGCGTTTATATGCGTTTTAATGCCATTGAACACAACTTTGATCAGAAAACAGCAAAGGTACGACGTATTTGCCGTTTTGGCCCGTAAAGTAGAGTTGTGTGTTGTCTTTGCTGGCTTTCGCTGCCGTGAGTTTTGGTCGCACAGTGATGAACTTATACCATTGGAATCTGTGGAATCTCAGCTTTCATATGATATCAACTTTGTGCAGTTATGTGCTAAGTGCGTTAGCACCCTTTCGCTTAGTGCTAATTCAGAGGCTTGGCGTTAGACTTGTGTTTTGTTTAGGTAAAAATTGTTAATATCGTCAATTAGCTGAGTTTCTTCCCGTTAAGTGGGTATGACACAATGATAGGTTGTTAAATGTTAAGAAGCCCTGGGACACAGTTTGTGAAAAGCATTTTGTTTGCCCCCACTATCGGGCTTAACAGGTTAATAACAGAACCACCTCCACTGGGTCCTTTCGATGCAAAGGAGCAGCAGCTCTACTCCAAGTCCTTCCTGGATGACTTAACTTCCCACCTTATCCCTAAGGGAGACGCCAGCCAACATCCGGAGAAAACCCATTTTAGCAGCTTGAATTCACAATGTTGTTCTTAAAGTTATGCCCTCCGCTCTACATGACCTCGAGTGAGGGTAGGAACGAAGATTGATCGGTATTGACAACTTTACCTTCTGGCTTAGCTCTCTTCAACAGTGACATTAAAACTGTTACAAAGTCAGCCTACTAGCACCTTGATGAAATATATCTACGAATAAAGGACTTATGACTCTTTTGAAAAACGTGTCCATGGTTTCATCTTCAGTAGACTGGACTACTGTAATGGTGTCTTCGAGTCCCCACTAGCACTTAGAAAGTGGACCACATCACTCCAGTTCTGAGGTCTTTACATTGACTTCCTATCGGACAGAGACTTGACTTAAAATACTGCAGTTGGTTTATAAAGTTTTGAATGGGAAACCAATCCCACTTCCATTTTAACGTAAACTCCCCCCCCTTTCCCGTAAATGAACAACATTTTGCAAGTACATCTAAAGTGCAGAGACGAACCAAAAAGCCTCTTGGACGTGTATAAATAAACGTACAGGAAGTCGGCCATTTTGAATTTGGCGTTGGAAAAACACTTTTTATCACAATCTACTCCAACTGCAGGGATTTTATCCGATCGCCTCAACATGTTGAAAGAAGCATCTCGAGACCAGGGGGATGAAAAGTTATCCAAGTCGTAACTTTTCACCGCACAACGTTGTCCTGATGTGGAGCCAATGTTCATCGGCTGCCTGTTGCATGCAGCTCCCGGTGTTTTATTGATCTTTGTCTTTTGTTTACTTTTATTCTATTTTCTATTTGTATTTTGACATGTATATTTTATATTTTATTTTATTCTATTCTTGTATATTTTTGTTTATTGTAAAATGCCTTTTATGCTGCTGTAACAAAAACAATTTCCCAATTTGGGATCAATAAAGTACGATCTATCTATCTATCTTCAGGTTGTTGCTAGGCGATCCCTCGCCATTGAACACGGTGATGTCATAACTCCTACTGACATGCTCCGAACGCCGCCAAACGCCACATGATGGTTAACACTGCGGACTTGAACAGCTCTATGCCAAATCTAAAGTTTCATCATATGGCTTTTCCATGGCAATGCATCCCTCGCCATAAAACACGATGTCGCTGTAACTCCATGGAAAATGGTCCAAACAGGACCAGACTTCAGACTATCATTAACACTCCGACCCTGAACAGCTCTACATCTATTATGGGGTATCATCATAGGCCGTTTTTAATATGGGGTGTCATCATATGCAGTTGCCATGGTGACAGATTACTCACAATCAAACACAGTGTTTATGTTACTGCTGTAAGTCCTAAAGACATTGTCCGATCGGCCCGAAACTTCCCAAATTTGGCAACGGCCGAGTCCTCAAGACACCTGCATGAAGCGCCGACGTGTGGACAACAGCGAACCTGCATGGATCGTCGAACATCCGCTCATCGCTGCTCGCAGCTTAATTATTCTTGTATTTACATCCTCATGTTTTTTTGTGCTATATAAATAAAACTTGACTTGTCTTGCTTTGACTTACCACATCGAGTTCAGGGTTCGCCTCCATATCTTCACCATCTCTTCGATATTCGTCCACTTGGTAAACTGGAAGTCATCGTCCACCCACAGGAAGTACTTGGTGGTGACCTGGGAGACCGCCAGGTTCCTGCCAGCAAACCAGCCCTGATGGAGGAAAATGTGATTCATGATTGGACCATCGTTGTCAGTTATTAACTGGAAAGTAGAGACCGTTTTGAGATGGGAGAAAGTGGGCGCCCAGTGGCCCTTTTCAAATTCTGCCCCCCCTAACATCCAGGGATATTGCAAAGTTGTGTGATGATAAATCGGTCCAGTTGAGGTAAAACAGGTTGCCTATGCCCCCCCTTGTTAACTCACTGCCTTTTCTATTTTCTAAAGCCAAATTCCATGTAATGCTCATTTGTGTTGTATAGTGCCACTTTTAAATGTACCTGTGCTGGAGGCATGATGAAATGTTTGGTATGATCTCCAGTAATGCTCTGTTACAAAGCTGTCATCTGCGATGATGACTTCTATGTCTTTATAGAACTGCCGGATGCTTTTCAACAACCGATTGAGTTCTGGGTAGCGCAGGAACGTCTTTGTGGTGATGGTGACTTGAGAGTTGATATCTGAAATAAAAGAAAAGAGTTTTTCAAGAAAAGACACATGAAGACATCATGAGTTCCACTGTCCATGCTGTTAGCTCATGGCTGTTCTGTTTACGTGTTCAGACCTGACAGATCTTTCAATTTGTGTCTTGAATTAGGTATGGATTATTTCAACGGTAACTGATTTTACATTGGTCAACATTAACAGGATTGGTGAAGTAGTCCGGAATATACTATACAGCATTTTAGCTTTTATATGGCTCACTGATTGATGCTTGAATGTATATCCCACAAAGAAGAGAAGCAGCTGCTTCCTGCCATAAATAAATTGATGTTTTATCCCCACGGTGAGTGAACTCCCACCTGTTCCCATGTCGTACAGGACTGGAGGTTGAGGCTGTTTGATGGTAATGGGAAACACACCTTCATGGTCCTCAAACTGGAAGGATGCTGAGAACAGAAGAGGAAAGCTAAGCTGTGTCTCACTGATAATACATTAGGTAGTAAAAGCAATTAGTGGGCACACTTTCACATTTAAAAGTCTCTAGATTAAACACACACGGAAACAAACATTTATAAAAACAAACCTGTACAAAGCATTGATAACTTTATGATTTTGCAATTATTTTTGATTACATTTTGTCTAATAGGTCTTATGCATGTTATTTTGTGAGTTTCCTTTCTGCAAAGACAATTTTTCTAAATAAGGATTATTTGTAATGTCTCAAATGCATACCGAGGTCTCCGGTGTGTATGTGGTAAACAGTGCTGGTATAGGACACATCAGCCAGCAGCTCATTGAGGGTCTCCAGGCTGCTGGACTCCATCATCAGTCGGCTCTCACCATTACCTGTTGTGTTTTTCCACAATATTAAAGAGAGAACACAGACAAAAATGAATGATGCTTCGTTATATAATTACTATAATAATTGTTTGGTTATTTTGAATTATTGAGTGCGCCATACGCTACGGCAGATGCCTCTTAAAAAACAATCACTGTCAGACAGTGCACAGAATTTAGCAATGATGCACTTGATCCTACTTTAAATCTGGTCTGAAAAGTTACTTAAGTAAATGCAGAACGTCAACCATTGTCAGATATTGTTTGTTTATTTGTTTAACCAGTCAGATTTAGTTAAATCTCACCATGGACCTGCGCTCCTCCAGCTGGAATCACTGTTTTCAGGACTCCTTTGGACACTTCCAAAAAGACCTAGAGTCGACACACCTCAGTAAATCGTCAATCTTCATCATTTATTTTAACCAATAAAGAAAATGTACCATTATTCTCTAATCTATACATCAAGAAAACAGGAAAGGACGAAAAAGTTTGGAAAAATAGATGGGCTGAAAAAATAAAGATCAATTATTTTGCGTCCTAAACGTTACATTTCATTGCAAAGGATTTTGGGAAACCTGTCAGATAATGATCAAATCCAATGTAAACTTTTTATATTGCAAGGACTCTTTGCTCAAGGCTGGTGTGCAGAAACTGTTTCCCTGCGTTTTATTGTTGGAGCAGGGATTAGGGAAATACACCCAGCACCATTTTCTGAAAAAAGTCCACATTTTGACAAAAAAGTCAGAATTTTGAGGAAAAATCTGAATCCCTCGACATTTCTGAAAGGAAGTCCACATTTTCAGAAAGAAGTCAGAAAATAGAAATTTCTGTCAGAATTCTGAGATTTTGGGAAAATAGTCTGAATTTCGAGATAAAAATCTGTATTTTTAGATTTTCTGAAATAGTGTTTAATTTTTTTCATTCTGAAAAAAATGTGAGAATTCTGAGATTTTTACAAAAAGTCAGAATTTGAAGATAAAAGTCTACATTTTAAGTCATAGTTTTTAGAAAGGGTCTGAATTTCTGCGATTTTCAGAATCACGTCGATTTTAAGATGCTCAGAAAAAGCCAGAATTTTGAGGAAAAAAATCTGTATTTTGAGATTTTTTGCAAAAAATTAGAAGTCTGAGAAAAGTTCAGGTTGGGCAACAGGATTTCAGAACCAATTTGTTTTGGAATGCATTTGTTCACTTTTCATAATTTATGAATGTTATAGAAATGAAAGAAAGCCATTTCACAACACAGCGTCGAAATCAGCAGCTACACCCCCTAAAGTCAGTCCAATTGGTAAATAATGTTTGAAAGACCATGGAGATTGGGAAGTCTCTTTCATAATATTCATTACCTTGAACTTTGGATATTCAGGGGAAATAAATGTTTTCCCAGCAATATGGCAACAATAAGACTTTTGGCATAAGATGAATAATTACAAAATAATTGACTTCAAAATCCAATGAATATAGGCTTTCAAAGATTCTCAGTTTCAGGATCTGTACCCAATATTTGCAGTCCCTTTGCCCAAGAACCACACCAAAATGGCTGCTGTACAATCTGATCGTTTCTAAGAATATATAAATCAAAGTCCTTTTCATGTGACTCTAATATGACATATCTTTGCCTTCGTCATCAAACAGTATTGTTTTCTGTTTCATCCTCACTTCAAAATCACTTCAAATCTTCACTAAGTGCAAAATAATAATAACATCAATGTGTTCTAAATGTGACGTAAATTATATAAACACTCAGCAGCCAGCTTGTATTAACCGGCCAAACACTAGCCAGGTTTCTCTGAAGAAGATCAGCTGTATCTGTGGGATCACACCAACCGTGTAGCTGCTTCTTTGTTTTGCATGCACTGCTAGACCTGAAATCAAAATGAAATATACTTTCATAATCTCCAGTTAAATTAGTACACACATTCACCTCTGGCTTTGTTGACTCAGTACATAATCTGTATAACGCAAATATATCAGGGCGTGATCAAACCAAACCAAACATCACAATCCAGCTTCCTGCCTCACTAGTTCCTGAACATTTTTAGGGTCTGAGACCAGAGGTCGGCGAAGACCCTATTGTAAACAACCCTGCCAAACACACACAAAACAGGGAAGACGACGGGCAAAAGGACAGAAAAAGGGGCCGAAATCATTACAGCAGGTAGCTCCCACATTACTGATATCGATAGGATTATTATTATGATTATTATTTGCCGTCTTTGAACGCACATTTGACCCCCGCAACATATATGAAAACTGACCAAATTGTTCACGCGTGTAAGAAATGGTGAAATAGACACGTGAAATGGGTTCCAGAACTTTGTGTAAAAAATTGCGCAAGCCACGCCCACTTCTATTTTTAACGTGAACTCCCCCCACTTTCGCTTTTGCGTAATTGAATGAAATTTGCTATGTATATCTAAAGTGCGAAGACGAACCAAAAAGCCTCTTGGAGGTGTATTCAAAAACGTACAGGAAGTCGGCCATTTTGAATTTGGTGTTGAGGTACAATACTCGACTCCAAATTTTGAAAATAGCATCTTGAGACCAGGGGAATGAAAAGTTATCTAAAATCTAAACTTTTCACCACACGGCGTAGCCATGAAGGGGCGCCCATTTTCATGTTCGCTCGATGCTAGGCGATCCCTCGCCATGGAACACGGTGATGTGATAACTCCAACAGACATGCTCCGAATGCCCCCAAAAGTCACGTGATTGTAAACACTGCGGCCCTGAACAGCTCTACGCCTAAGTTTTCATCTTATGGCGTTTCCATAGCAACGCTTCCCTCGCCTTAAAACACGATGTTGTCGTAACTCAAAGGAAAATGGTTTAAACGCCACCAGATGATGGTTAATGGTCCGGCCCTCATCATGTCTATGTGCCACTTGTGAGTTTTCATTCAAAAGCTGTTGCCATGGCAACGTATTTCTCACAATAAAACATGATGTTGATATAACTCCTATGAAAAGAAAAAAAAAAACACACACACACACACACACACACACACACACACACACATACACATACACATACACACACACACACACACTACTTCTGCCTTAGGTGATAACTAATTTAAAAAAGTACAATTCTTTATCAGTTGCCCATGGAGATCTACCATGATACAGCAACACATATAAACAATTGGATTAGAAAATAAGCTACAGTTCCCTTCCCTTATTTATTAAAAAAAAAGTCATGATGGAAAATAATGTAGAAATACCTGTGATTCTGTATGTGACTAAAACACAAAGATTCTATTAGATCATTGTTAAAGGTTATTTTATAGAAACATGAATTCTTACCACTTTCTCTTCCAAGGTCCCTTCCAACACGTCTACAATAACGCTATTAAAAGTAGCTCACCTTCAAATATGTGCACAAGTGGAGTGTCTGCATGAATCACCAAGAGGCTGTTCATATATATATATACCATGAACACAATGTTGTCAGTCAGGTTTGTATGAATGTTGCTTCCATGCGGCGGGAGTTATTTGCATATTATGCACCCTGTTATGGCGCGTTTCCACTACAGCGCGGAACACGGTTTAAGAGGGCTGTGAGCTGTATTAGATTAACATTAACATGCTTATTGTAGTTGTAAGTGCACTGCCTTGCGGCCTGTAGCACCATATGTGTGGGCTGCACCTGTATGTTAGGAAAGGAGTGAGCAGAGGGTAGAATTGTCGATTCTTGTTCTGTTTTCTGTGACTATCTTCCTCACCCTCTCAGACTTTCAGTTGCGCGCGCTACGCTACCATGGAAACCAAACAATGGTGTAGCTGTATTAAAGTCCGAGTGGAAACAGTCCTGAGTAAATCTGATTTTGTCAGAAATCGGGAGAAATGCGGGAGAAATATGACCCCGGGAAGAAACTGGGAGAGGGCAATGAAATCGGGAGTCTCCCGCGAAAATCGGGAGGGTTGGCAAGTATGCGTCAGCGGCCCGTCTTTGGTTGCGTTTCCACTTGGCCTAGTACCGGCCGGCGGGTCCTAATTCACAGTTTTTCTGGCCTCATAAAATCGTGGGTCTAGGGCCAGAGACAACGAGGCTGAGTCAGGCTGAGTATGCTAAACTAGAGAGAGCATCGCTGGCAAGGGGGCTACAACTACAACAAGATGGACATATTTGAACGTGATTTCATTGTAATACACGTTTCTAAATGATGAAGTAACAACATACTGATACCGGTTAGTAACAACCATGAATTAATGCTTTGACAAGTCTGCAGACAGACGGCAGGAGAAACACCTTTTAAAATGCGTGTGTTCTAAATGGAGATTGGCTAAGCTAACGCAGTATATGCTCCGACCGTCCACACTCACAACAACGGCCTATACAGACATAAATAAAGCAGCGACTGTATTCGCCATGACACAGGCAGTCTGTGGTTTGTACT
This sequence comes from Trematomus loennbergii, assembly GCA_012861695.1. Classification (NCBI taxonomy): domain Eukaryota; kingdom Metazoa; phylum Chordata; class Actinopteri; order Perciformes; family Nototheniidae; genus Trematomus; species Trematomus loennbergii. The sequence continues at coordinate 217,966 of JAAOOA010000437.1, forward strand.
TGTTTAACTTTTGTCTAGTTTCTGAACATATATGAGGAGCTGTGAGCTCTGAGTGCTAACAGCTAACGGCTGTGTTGTTTTTCTGGGGTTCTCATTGAAGATGACGTCACGGCTCCGCCTACACTGCGTTACTATAGATACTACCCCAGTTCCTAAACTGTAATGGAAATGCGCCATAAAGTGAGCCAGTCCTAACGAGGCCTAGCCATACCGAGCGGGGCCGAGCGAGGCCGTGTAGTGGAAAGCGCCATTAGACCCCAAGCCAGAACAAATGACTAAACTTAACTTCTAAAAGGGTTAAATTAATAATCTTTTTCTCAAAGCAAGGTTACATCTGTGAGATGGATGAAGAAGTGTGAGAATCAATATAGATGTTTCTGTGTCAGAGTGAATTCAGATGGAACATAGTAAAAAGGTGTAAATTCTTATCTCCGCCTAAAAAAAACCCATTACTTATAGTGAAAACCACCCTTGAATGATGGGTTAGTAGCCTAACAGCTTAGGAATCCAAAGTATAACATATAATAAGTACCCTGTATCAAGATTGAGGCAAAACAAGTGAAAATTGACCTTTTTAGAGAGATTTAGGGAAAAAAGTCCAGGCGGAATAAGCTTTGGGCACATTTGGGCACATCTAGTTCCATCAGTGCCATTTGACCTTTTTCAGGTACCAGACTGTAAAGATAATTTATAAACATTGAATCATCACTATAGTTATTCATTCCAAAAAAAAAAAAAAAAAAAAAATGATTGAAAATGTAACCTGCTAATTATTGTCATGGATTTGAAAACTGATGTTGTTTATTTGCTATGTTCTGGCTGCTAGCTCAGTGAATTATTGCCTGCAGTGATGGGGTGTATACCCATGGAATCTGTGGAATCTCAGCTTTCAGATGATGTGTTGTTTGTGCAGAAAGTATGAATTATAAATGATCATTTTTGAGTTATGAGCAGAAATAGCATTAGTCGGTATTTGCTAAGGGCTCATTGAAAGGCTTCTTGTGGGAATTATTATTTATTATTTTTTTGTATTTTTTTTTGTATAGTCAGTTAGCTGAGTTTCTTCCCGTCAGCTGGGTGTGGAACATTAATAGTTTCATAAATGACACTTCAGAGATCACACTGGTGCTAGCAGATGTAGCATTTTCGGACCCTTCGGTGGGTCCGTGGGGTTTAAGAGGATAACAGACGTCCTTTCTCTCTCAAACCCTCACTTGACGTTGCGTGTGTAAAATGGTAAAGATTTGGTATGTGAACTATATATATTTTTTTGTAATCTTCTTATGTTTTTTAAAAAAAAATTTATCCTTATTTGATCATTTTGTCTTTGGATTCATTTACAAATAGATTAAAAAAGTTGATATGATTATATGATGATGGAAATAGTGATAATAATATTAATTATAAATATAAATATTATAACTATTATAATGGCTATTATCATGATTCTCTTAATTGTCAGTTTACACAAAAATAGGATGAGAAATGAAACCGTCTTATCTGAACATGGACTTGAAGGAACACACACACACACACACACACACACACACACACACACACACACACACACACACACACACACACACACACACAACACACACACACACACACACCACACACACACACACACACACACACACACACCACTTCAGGGGAAATTACATTAAAGGCTTCTCATTTCTCTAATTCCCCTCCTCGACTCCTATCCTCGAGACTTAGTCCCGCCCACAGGAGATGCGAGCGGAGGAGCCGAGGAGGGGAGCCGAGGAGAGAGGAGCCAAGGAGGGGAGAGGAGGGGAACCGAGGAGAGAGGAGGGGAAGCAGCAGGCGGTTAGAGAAATGAGAACTCCTCTCCTCTGAGCGGTCATTTTAAAGAGACGTCCATTAATGATGACAGGAGGCACAGCAGCCCTCTGTCTGATGGACAGATGTGTTCATGACCACTTATATATTTACTTTGAATTCATTCACAGTGCGGTATAATGAGACAATAACAGGCTACAGATGCAGACATTTATATAAATATATACAATTTCAGAATCAAACAAGTATGAGAGCACTAAATGGTCTTAGAAAAAATATTGACTCTTTGTTTGTAGATATCTACTCAACTACAGCAGTTACTAAATAATATCCAGGGGATGCATGCAGAGCTGTGATTGGCTGAGATAAGTCCGGCCGTGCGTCACGCCTCCACCGTTCCCGGAAATGCATCCATGGAGGACCCATCAGTGTCTCCTCGGTTATAGCTCCTCCAGAGAGCCTCCTTGGTCCTCGATGTGCATTTAGAGAAATGAGATGTCCTTCAACATGGCGCGCTGACATCCATTTCCGGGTCACTACCGGAGGACCGAGGAGTCGAGGAGTCGAGGAGGAGAAATTAGAGTATTGAGAAGCCTTCATGGACTTACATGCATTTCCTGGAGACTTATCCTAACCTTAACCCTAACCAAGTCTTCACCCTAAAATGAATGATTCCCCTAAGGGAGGCGAGTCCCCACACGTGACTGTGTAAACAGATTTAGGTCCCCACAAGTATAGTAATGCTAGGCCACACACACACACACCATGTATACATCACTTCAGGGGACATTACATTGACTTACATGCATTTCCTGGAGACTTATCCTAACCAACACATGCCTAACCCTAAAATTAATGATTCCCCTCATGGGGACCTCCATTTTGGCCCCATAAGGGAAGTCAGTCCGCACACGCGACTGTGTAAACAGATGTAGGTCCCCACAAGGATAGTAATACACACACACACACACACACACACAGTTAAGGAAGGTGAATTTACAGTTTTTATTTTATTCGAAACTAAACAGTACCAACGGGTTACACGTCAACATAGTACATGGGTTAATATATCATATATTTGTATATTATATGAGAACAATGTTCAACAATGGTCCGTCTCTCTAAGAACATCATTGATATCACAATATTCGTCAAAATCGTCGCAATAACTTACAGTATGGTCACATGAGAAGGGGGTATTGTATTTTGCTTCATGCATTATTATTGACTCTGGTGACAAACAGTCATAATGTAAAAATACTGATATTCAATGTTTAAATTGGACCAAATTCACATTTAAATTCACTTTTTAAATAGGTTGTTTATAGATTAGATTGAGCTGCTCAGCAAAGTTGATATTCCTGCTCTCTGATGAGAACTTGAGGAACCTGCAGTGCTTGTGTAAGTGACTTTGCCCCACTGAGGAAATGAGGTTGATGAGCTGATTATATGCAGCTGCGGAGTGAAAGAACTTGCACTGAGCTTAATGTGTAGGCCTGGGGGTGGGATGTGGGGAAAGTTAGGTGTAGGCCTTGGTTCCAGACGGCTGAGAGGGCTGGTTCAGGAGTTGGACCGGGAGTTGGATCGGGAGTTGGATGTTGGATCAGGGGTTGGATCAGGGGTGGATCAGGGGTGGATCAGGAGTTGGACCGGGAGTTGGATCGGGAGTTGGATCAGGAGTTGGATCAGGAGTTGGATCAGGAGTTGGATCAGGAGTGGATCAGGAGTTGGACCGGGAGTTGGATCGGGAGTTGGATCAGGAGTTGGATCAGGAGTTGGATCAGGAGTTGGCTCCGGTGCGAGGCCCTCTCATGATGTGGATCCTGGCCTCGTCGTCCAGCTCCTCCACGACTCGCTCCTGTTTGACGGACAGGATGGTGTAGCTGACTGAACAGTTGCAGGTCAAAGAAAAGCAACAGCAGCTGCATCCTTAAGAACCACAACATTTCCATTATCCCAGGGAAATGGAAATGTCAAAAATATGCATAACAGTCCAGCAGATATGTGAAAGAATTGTGCTTTTGATGATAAAAACATGAACGTTGGCACACTGTTAGAGCATGCCCTAAGGAAGCTATAGGGCCATCGCATTTTGTCCAATGGCACCAATTTGAAAATGTCCGCCTTTGGTTGTTATTTTACCAGTAGCTTGGATCTAGACCACCTAGGGTCTTGATTCTGGTGGCTTATCCTACAGACACACTAAATCAAATGGATAAAATAATAATAATATAAGCGGTTAAAATAGAAATGTGCCATAAATAGAGAAAAGGCAATACAAATATTATCTTTTATGCAATTAAAGATAAGAGTTACATAAAAAATGGTTATATTTCAATATGAAGTGGTGTATAAAGATATTAGAGGTATAGTGCTGCAGTGTAATACAGTTGCATAACTAACTAAATATGGCTTAATTGGACATGTTTAACAGCCAAAGTGCTATCAGTATTGCACACTTTAGGTATTTAGATTCATATTCTCAACAATACATGATGATGATGAATCTTTGACATATATTTACTTACACCAGGGGTGTCAAACTCAAGGCCGGGGGCCAAATCCGGCCCTCGACTTCATTTTATGTGGCCCCAAAAGAGCTTGCAAAGAATATAATATGTTTATTATACGGTTACATGGCGATTTACAAAAGCACGTTGCCCATAAACTACATGTCCCACAATGCATCTCAAATATGGCTTTTTTCTTAGAATTTTCTTTTTTTTTCAAAATGTTACTTTTTGTTCAAAATGTCACCTTTTTTTTGGATTTTGACTTTTTTTCCAGAATTTGGATTTTCTTTTTAAAGGGCCCATGTCATGGCCATTTCCACTGATCATAATTCCATTGTTGAGGTCTACTAGAATAGATTTATATTGTGCATCTTTCTGAGCTGCTGCCTGCACATAGAGTGTGTGTGAGGAAGTCCGTGGATTGGTCAATTTGGACCAATCAGCGGGGCAATGACGTCAAATGTCAATGACGTCAAATGGACAATGACGTATCTCCAACGAGGCGTTTTGGGGAGGTATTTTCTGTGTTAGAGTTTTACTCGCTACAGGGTGTACTTTGAGGGTTTTGACTCTGCACACCGTTTACATGCATACAAACCTTCATAACACAAGGGGACGGGTGATAACCGGAAAAGCATGACATGGGCCCTTTAAATCATTTTGTGGCCCGCGATGAAATTGAGTTTGACACCCCTGACTTACACGTATCTGAGGTATGATCTTTATTTTCTAAACGTAAAGCGAAAGGTTTCCTGATAAGAGCAAAGTCGTTTTCTATCGTCTGTTGTCTTCATGATGGATTGAGAGTTAAGCATTTGGTAGTATTTTTAGGAATGTCTGCTAATAATCGGTGTCAACTAATCCCATTAAAACACCAAAAAGTGTGACAGACTGAAGTGAGGATTAAGTGGGGCGCGTTTCTTTATCTACAGGGAAAATGAATGGTCATTTAATCTGTTGATAGTATGAAATAAAGAATTGTAATCTTTCTTATCCTTTCAAATAAAACTAAGAATACCTGCTTTTATTCGTTTGCTACGACGCATCAAGTATTATTTTAACAACTTTCAATTTCAGTTGTTTATATATTAAGGCTGTAAAATGCTAAATTATGCCATTTAAAAATCAATATTTAAATAACAGTTCAACAAAATGCCTGTTACTACATTTACACTGCAGAGGCAATATGCGTTATTACATGGGCTCTGGCGCCCTCTGGTGGCAAACAGTGATCATTTAGAAAATACATGACAACTTTAGTTTAAATTGGACCAAATACACATTTAAATTCACTTAATTCAAGTTACATATACATTAGATTGAGCCGCTCAGCAAATTGAACATGTTAACATTCCTGGTGTCTGGTGATTCAAGACTTTTCTACTTTTACTTGAGGAACATTTTGAATGCAAGACTTTTACTGTAACATATTATTCCTACACTCTGGTACTTCTACTTTTACTCAAGAACAAGAACTGAGTACTTCTACTTTTACGAAAGTACAAGATCTGAGTACTTGCACTTTTACTCAAGTACAAGATCTGAGTACTTCTACTTTTACTAAAGTACAAGATCTGAGTACTTGCACTTTTACTCAAAAACAAGATCTGAGTACTTCTACTTTTACTCAAGTACAAGACCTGAGTACTTGCACTTTTACTCAAGTACAAGACCTGAGTACTTGCACTTTTACTCAAGTACAAGATCTGAGTACTTGCACTTTTACTCAAGAACAAGAACTGAGTACTTCTACTTTTACGAAAGTACAAGATCTGAGTACTTGCACTTTTACTCAAGTACAAGATCTGAGTACTTCTACTTTTACTAAAGTACAAGATCTGAGTACTTGCACTTTTACTCAAAAACAAGATCTGAGTACTTCTACTTTTACTCAAGTACAAGACCTGAGTACTTGCACTTTTACTCAAGTACAAGATCTGAGTACTTCTACTTTTACTCAAGTACAAGATCTGAGCATTTTGCTTCATTGACATGGGCTCTGGCGCCCTCTGGTGACAAACAGTGATAATGCAAAAATACATGATATTTAATGTTTAAAATTTGACCAAATTTACATTTAAATTCACTTAATTTTGTTTAAATAAGTTGTTTATAGATACAATTGAGCTGCGCAGCAAAGTGTACATTCCTGCTCTCTGGTGAGAACGTGAGGAACCTGCAGTGCTTTGGTTAGTTACTTTGCACTCCTGGAAAAAAACACTATAATAGTAAAACCACAGAAATTGAAGTATTTGAGTCTCTAAACACCCTAAAACACTCGGGTTAAGTACTTCTCAGTTGTACTTCAGTGCAGTACTTGTTAGTGACTTTGCCCCACTGAAGGATACACATGCCGACAGCAAACGCGCCAATCAGCAGGCCGGTGGCCAGGTTCCTTGTGCGCAGGCGCGCCGCGTTCCTCTTCCAGTAGTCCAGCTCCTGTTTGCGGCGGGGCAGCTGCTTCTCTCCCGACGATGGTGAGGCTTTTGCGGACTCTTCTGCTCCTTTCTCCGCCATGACCGGTTGGATAATCAGCTGCTGGAGTCACAGCTGTCACCGGAAGGGAAATGGTCTTCTTCAGGCTCTGTCAGGCAGACTAGACGCAGTTTAGTGCGTTGCTGCCTCTTGTGGTGCAGAAAACACATTGCTAGTTTTTCTCACTGGGAGCAAAGCGACACATACACACTCACACACACACACACACACACACACACACACACACACACACCACACACACACTCACTCACACACACACACACACACACACACACACACGCACACACACACTCACACATACACACTCCCTCCTTATTCTTTTTAGATAACAGATTTATGTGAAAAAAAGTCAAAACTTCTGAGAAAACGGTCAAAATGTGGAGGAACACATGGTAATAATAAATTCCATTGAATTGAATTTATTTATTTAAAACAAGGGACAGTGTACATTAATAAACATATTAAAAACATGTAAATGTACTGGAATGAGCCAAAAGGCTAGTTTTCACCGATAGTCCCTTTGATGGAGATCCTACAAGCAACAATACAAATACCAACACATTGTTACACCAACAACATGTACATATTTACAATAGACGACATCAGTGAATACAGGTAAGGAGCAAGTCATGATAATAAAGAAAACATTCACAATACGCACTCACACACACACCTACACACTCACACACTCACACACACACACCTACACACTCACACACACACACCTACACACACACACACACACCTACACTCACACACACACCTACACACTCACACACACACCTACACACACACACCTACACACTCACACACACACACACCTACACACTCACACACTCACACACACACACCTACACACACACACACACACACACACACACCTACACACTCACACACACACCTACACACTCACACACTCACACACACACACCTACACACTCACACACACCTACACACCTACACACCCTACACACTCACACACACACACACCTACACACTCACACACTCACTGTCCTGTTGTAACACTAGACTGTCTTTAGAGAGGTGAAACCAGGACAGAAGATGTTCTGTAACGGATCACGAGGTGAGAGTGCACACCCACTTTTAATCATTGTCAAAACCAGGGGCTCAAATCAACAAAGTCCATTTAAATCAGAGACAGGTTCCAATGTTATTTATTGTAAATAGTTCAATATTAAACAAAACAGGGATCTTTTACCCAAGATCGTCTATTAAATCAAAGCAACGCACAGATGCAACACTATATGATGATTTTAAATAATGCGCTTATGTGATTGGTCGAAAGTGGCAGAGGAAATCTGAAAGGCTCCCGATAATTACAAGAGAAAATCCAAATTGTTAGAAAAAGTCAGAATTGTTAAAAAATACAGAATTATAAGAAAAAAAGTCAGAATTGTTAGAAAAAGTCAGAATTCTCGGAAAAAGTCAGATTTGTTAGAAAAAGTCAGAATTCTAAGAAAAAGTCAGAATTGTTAGAAAAAGTCAGAATTCTTGGAAAAAAGTCAGATTTCTAAGAAAAAGTCAGAATTCTACTGGCACCTTATCTTTGTCATACTCAAGGTGGGATGGTGAATTTGTTTATCAAATGAAATGTTTTGTGTGGCGCTGAAGTATGGCGGTATTCAAAAGTGTGTGTGGTGTGTGTGTGTGTGTGTGTGTGTGTGTGTGTGTGTGTGTGTGTGTGTGTGTGTGTGTGTGTGTGTGTGTGTGTGTGTGTGTGTGTGTGTGTTTGTTATATATTTTACTTTACCGGTTCATTTCACTCCGATAGAAACTTTCCTGAGGGAGAAAGAATATTCAAAAAGCAACTTCGGAGGCTAAGCTCTGCTTTGCATGGACTTTCTTAGACTGGAAGACGGAGACGGCGACCATGTCACGGTCGCTCTGCATGTCAGCTGGGTTTTGTGATTCGCCTAGATCTGAGCTGTGATTGGTGCAGCCAGTCTGTGAATCGAGTATTTTAAATATCATCACCTGAAAACCCAGAGACTCCGCGCTGGCTTCCAATCTGTCATCATCCAAGGTGAGTGCTGGATTTGAATTGTATTACTTGTTATTCCCTGTACTTTGAACTGATGTCTTGCTTCCAGACTGCAGTGGGTTTGAGGGCAACACTACAGTTCAGTTACCAGTAAAGTCAGGTGATTAAGTGTTGGATAAAGAGCAGAGGTGGCAGAGAGCCGTACTCAAGGTTGAAATGCTCATTTAGCAATTTGAGATTTAGTTTAGTCCAAAATATATTTTACCAATTTCATTACGATATTCTAATATTTTCAATAAAACCAAAGGTGACATCCATAACATTTGCATGATTGACAAATGAATGCACTTCACTTACTGCATTATAGAATGTTCTCTAATGAATACACACTACAAAGTATACATAAATATAAATGCTGATGTGACTGCAGGTCTGTGGAAACCATGATGAGAAAACCCTCCGTCCTGCTGCTGCTGCTGTTTGCTGCCGTGTGCAGGTCTACTCTGAGACGTAACTTTACTTATTACGATGAACCGAAGACATGGATGAAGCACAGACCTTTTGCAGAGAAAAACACAGTGATCTGGCCACCATCAGAGCCGGAGAAGAGTTGGAGGTCAGACTTGGTGATCGCGTATGGATCGGTTTGTTCCAAGAGCTCCAGACTGGAAGTGGAAATGGTCAGAAACAGACGAGATCGCCAACTTCACCAACTGGAAAGTCGGTAAGTCTTGCTAGCACAAAACTTTAGGATATAGGATCTTAGGCTTTTAAAGAGTCCTCTCCTGCTGATGTTCAGGTGTATATCAGTTTTTATTACATGGCTTAGTTGAATACTCGATTCTGATAGGCCAATTCAGAACACGTGACACGTTGTTAATCCAGAAGGGAAGACCGCTGTCCAGCACTTATTGACCGTTGTTAAGGACGCTCACATCTGCAGAAAGAAGGCCGGTCGATTGAACTGTATTCAGTTTGGCGAAAAGCAAACTTCATGCAGTTTGCTTTTCTAACTGGGACAAGAAAACAGCGGAGAAGTAACGGGGCAGAAACCCTCCTTTTTACGCAGCGGTCCAGATATAGACATCAAACGGCAAACACATATTGAGTTGCCAGTTCCTTTGGCATTAGGGCAGGGATATCTAGATCCTTCCCAAGGTTTGACATCATGGAATTGTGCTACTTTTAAAGCAAGCAACGATGTTTTCAAATCTGTAATCAAACGCTATCGAAGCAGTTCCTGCCGTTGCTACGTAGTTCAAACAGTAACAACGGAGTATTTTTCTTAGCGGATGCATGTTATTTTTAAATCAATAATAGCCTACTACTTTTTAAATCAATAAAAACATTTTCTAAATCAATAAAAGCATTTAAATTAATATTGGGACTCATGTCGATACTTTGTTGAGAATGTGGCCGTGTGATAAGCGGGATAATGTGCAGCGACTTGGTCATTATGGGGAAAACCCTTCATGCTGCCTGTCGGGTGTTCTTTTACCCATAATGACCGCCTCGCTGCACTTTATCCCTCACGTAGTGTCTCTACTTTAAAGTCCTCTCCTGATGATCTTCACCAACCTTCTCCTCACTTTTTATCAATAGTCTCTCTGAGTTAAAGCAAGAAGAGTGTCTGGTTTGTTATGTGAATCATGTCAAGCACTTTTTCTACTTCTTGCAGGTCAACCAGATCGCAATGATGCGAACTGTGTTCGAATGAACAAGGATACTCACAAATGGAATGACTATCGATGTGACAAGAAGCTCAGTTTCTTGTGTTACAATGAGACTCTGGTTCTGGTGAAGATGAAGAAGACGTGGGATCAGGCTTTAAGGCACTGCAGGCTTCTGGAGGCTGAAAACCCAAATGAGCCAGTGGACCTCCGCTGGAACTACCGCTACGACCTGGCCTCCCTGCACACTGAGGACGACGGCGACTACGCACGCCTGAGGGCTGGAGAGGCTTCCACTGACCAGGTGACGGAGCTTTCTACACAGAGTTTGTGTTTTAGAGAAACTCCTCCTGTGTGTTGACATTTTGCACACTGTGATTTGTTCTAAGGCTGTCAGCGTTAACACTCGTTCTTCATCTGGAAACATTAAAGAGTTTAGAAAAATAAACACAAATTAATCCAATTATCCAGCTCCTATAAAACTAGCATGGAATCACAGTATGAATACTACCATACAAGTATATGTGTAGTACACATATACAGAGGGGGATCACAGTATGAATACTACCATACAAGTATATGTGTAGTACACATCATACAGAGGCGTCACAGTATGAATACTACCATACAAGTATATGTAGTACACATTATACAGAGGGGATCAGTATGAATACTACCATACAAGTATATGTGTAGTACACATTATACAGAGGGCGATCACAGTATGAATACTACCATACAAGTATATGTGTAGTACACATTATACAGAGGGGGATCACAGTATGAATACTACCATACAAGTATATATGTAGTACACATTATACAGAGGGGATCACAGTATGAATACTACCATACAAGTATATGTGTAGTACACATTATACAGAGGGCGATCACAGTATGAATACTACCATACAAGTATATGTGTAGTACACATTATACAGAGGGGGATCACAGTATGAATACTACCATACAAGTATATGTGTAGTACACATTATACAGAGGGGATCACAGTATGAATACTACCATACAAGTATATGTGTAGTACACATTATACAGAGGGCGATCACAGTATGAATACTACCATACAAGTATATGTGTAGTACACATTATACAGAGGGGATCACAGTATGAATACTACCATACAAGTATATGTGTAGTACACATTATACAGAGGGCGATCACAGTATGAATACTACCATACAAGTATATGTGTAGTACACATTATACAGAGGGGATCACAGTATGAATACTACCATACAAGTATATATGTAGTACACATCATACAGAGGACAATCACAGTGAATACTACCATACAAGTATATGTGTAGTACACATTATACAGAGGGGATCACAGTATGAATACTACCATACAAGTATATGTGTAGTACACATTATACAGAGGGGATCACAGTATGAATACTACCATACAAGTATATGTGTAGTACACATTATACAGAGGGGATCACAGTATGAATACTACCATACAAGTATATGTGTAGTACACATTATACAGAGGGCGATCACAGTATGAATACTACCATACAAGTATATGTGTAGTACACATTATACAGAGGGGATCACAGTATGAATACTACCATACAAGTATATGTGTAGTACACATTATACAGAGGGGGATCACAGTATGAATACTACCATACAAGTATATGTGTAGTACACATTATACAGAGGGGATCACAGTATGAATACTACCATACAAGTATATGTGTAGTACACATTATACAGAGGGGATCACAGTATGAATACTACCATACGAGTATATGTGTAGTACACATTATACAGAGGGGATCACAGTGTGAATACTACCATACAAGTATATGTGTAGTACACATTATACAGAGGGCGATCACAGTATGATACTACCATACAAGTATATGTAGTACACATTATACAGAGGGGATCACAGTATGAATACTACCATACGAGTATATGTGTAGTACACATTATACAGAGGGCGATCACAGTATGAATACTACCATACAAGTATATGTAGTACACATTATACAGAGGGGATCACAGTATGAATACTACCATACAAGTATATGTGTAGTACACATTATACAGAGGGCGATCAGAGTATGAATACTACCATACAAGTATATGTGTAGTACACATTATACAGAGGGCGATCACAGTATGAATACTACCATACAAGTATATGTGTAGTACACATTATACAGAGGGGATCACAGTATGAATACTACCATACAAGTATATGTGTAGTACACATTATACAGAGGGGGATCACAGTATGAATACTACCATACAAGTATATGTGTAGTACACATTATACAGAGGGGATCACAGTATGAATACTACCATACAAGTATATGTGTAGTACACATTATACAGAGGGGGATCACAGTATGAATACTACCATACAAGTATATGTGTAGTACACATTATACAGAGGGGATCACAGTATGAATACTACCATACAAGTATATGTGTAGTACACATTATACAGAGGGGGATCACAGTATGAATACTACCATACAAGTATATGTGTAGTACACATTATACAGAGGGGATCACAGTATGAATACTACCATACAAGTATATGTGTAGTACACATTATACAGAGGGGATCACAGTATGAATACTACCATACAAGTATATATGTAGTACACATATACAGAGGGCGATCACAGTGTGAATACTACCATACAAGTATATGTGTAGTACACATCATACAGAGGGCATCACAGTATGAATACTACCATACAAGTATATATGTAGTACACATTATACAGAGGGGATCAAGTATGAATACTACCATACAAGTATATATGTAGTACACATTATACAGAGGGGATCACAGTATGAATACTACCATACAAGTATATGTGTAGTACACATTATACAGAGGGTGATCACAGTATGAATACTACCATACAAGTATATGTGTAGTACACATTATACAGAGGGGATCACAGTATGAATACTACCATACGAGTATATGTGTAGTACACATTATACAGAGGGGGATCACAGTATGAATACTACCATACAAGTATATGTGTAGTACACATTATACAGAGGGGGATCACAGTATGAATACTACCATACAAGTATATATGTAGTACACATCATACAGAGGGGGATCAAGTGTGAATACTACCATACAAGTATATGTGTAGTACACATCATACAGAGGGACAATCACAGTGTGAATACTACCATACAAGTATATGTGTAGTACACATTATACAGAGGGCGATCACAGTATGAATACTACCATACAAGTATATGTAGTACACATTATACAGAGGGCGATCACAGTGAATACTACCATACAAGTATATGTGTAGTACACATTATACAGAGGGGGATCACAGTATGAATACTACCATACAAGTATATGTGTAGTACACATATACAGAGGGCGATCACAGTATGAATACTACCATACAAGTATATGTGTAGTACACATTATACAGAGGGGGATCACAGTATGAATACTACCATACAAGTATATGTGTAGTACACATTATACAGAGGGGGATCACAGTATGAATACTACCATACAAGTATATGTGTAGTACACATTATACAGAGGGGATCACAGTATGAATACTACCATACAAGTATATGTGTAGTACACATTATACAGAGGGCAATCACAGTATGAATACTACCATACAAGTATATGTGTAGTACACATTATACAGAGGGCGATCACAGTATGAATACTACCATACAAGTATATGTGTAGTACACATTATACAGAGGGGATCACAGTATGAATACTACCATACAGTATATGTAGTACACATATACAGAGGGCGATCACAGTGTGAATACTACCATACAAGTATATGTGTAGTACACATTATACAGAGGGGGATCACAGTATGAATACTACCATACAAGTATATGTGTAGTACACATCATACAGAGGATCACAGTATGAATACTACCATACAAGTATATGTGTAGTACACATTATACAGAGGGGGATCAGAGTATGAATACTACCATACAAGTATATGTGTAGTACACATTATACAGAGGGTGATCACAGTATGAATACTACCATACAAGTATATGTGTAGTACACATTATACAGAGGGCGATCACAGTATGAATACTACCATACAAGTATATGTGTAGTACACATTATACAGAGGGGATCACAGTGTGAATAATACCATACAAGTATATGTGTAGTACACATTATACAGAGGGGGATCAGAGTATGAATACTACCATACAAGTATATGTGTAGTACACATTATACAGAGGGTGATCACAGTATGAATACTACCATACAAGTATATGTGTAGTACACATTATACAGAGGGCGATCACAGTATGAATACTACATACAAGTATATGTGTAGTACACATTATACAGAGGGCGATCACAGTATGAATACTACCATACAAGTATATGTGTAGTAACATTATACAGAGGGGGATCAGAGTATGAATACTACCATACAAGTATATGTGTAGTACACATTATACAGAGGGGATCACAGTGTGAATACTACCATACAAGTATATGTGTAGTACACATCATACAGAGGGCGATCACAGTGTGAATACTACCATACAAGTATATGTGTAGTACACATTATACAGAGGGGGATCAGTATGAATACTACCATGCAAGTATATGTGTAGTACACATCATACAGAGGGGACAATCACAGTGTGAATACTACCATACAAGTATATGTGTAGTACACATTATACAGAGGGGATCACAGTATGAATACTACCATACAAGTATATGTGTAGTACACATTATACAGAGGGTGATCACAGTATGAATACTACCATACAAGTATATGTGTAGTACACATTATACAGAGGGGATCACAGTATGAATACTACCATAACAAGTATATGTGTAGTACACATTATACAGAGGGGATCACAGTGTATTACTACCATACAAGTATATGTGTAGTACACATTATACAGAGGGGATCAGTATGAATACTACCATACAAGTATATGTGTAGTACACATTATACAGAGGGCGATCACAGTATGAATACTACCATACAAGTATATGTAGTACACATATACAGAGGCGATCACAGTATGAATACTACCATACGAGTATATGTAGTACACATTATACAGAGGGGGATCACAGTATGAATACTACCATACAAGTATATGTGTAGTACACATTATACAGAGGGCGATCACAGTATGAATACTACCATACAAGTATATGTGTAGTACACATTATACAGAGGGCGATCACAGTGTGAATATGCCATACAAGTATATGTGTAGTACACATTATACAGAGGGCGATCACAGTATGAATACTACCATACAAGTATATGTGTAGTACACATTATACAGAGGGGGATCACAGTATGAATACTACCATACAAGTATATGTGTAGTACACATTATACAGAGGGGGATCACAGTGTGAATACTACCATACAAGTATATGTGTAGTACACATTATACAGAGGGGGGATCACAGTGTGAATACTACCATACAAGTATATGTGTAGTACACATTATACAGAGGGCGATCACAGTATGAATACTACCATATAAGTATATGTAGTACACACATACAGAGGGTGATCACAGTGTGAATACTACCATACAAGTATATGTGTAGTACACATTATACAGAGGGGATCACAGTATGAATACTACCATACAAGTATATGTGTAGTACACATTATACAGAGGGCGATCACAGTATGAATACTACCATACAAGTATATATGTAGTACACATATACAGAGGGCGATCACAGTGTGAATACTACCATACAAGTATATATGTAGTACACATCATACAGAGGACAATCACAGTGTGAATACTACCATACAAGTATATGTGTAGTACACATTATACAGAGGGCGATCACAGTATGAATACTACCATACAAGTATATATGTAGTACACATCATACAGAGGGCGATCACAGTGTGAATACTACCATACAAGTATATATGTAGTACACATTATACAGAGGGCGATCACAGTATGAATACTACCATACAAGTATATGTGTAGTACACATTATACAGAGGGGATCACAGTATGAATACTACCATACAAGTATTTGTGTAGTACACATTATACAGAGGGGGATCACAGTATGAATACTACCATACAAGTATATGTGTAGTACACATTATACAGAGGGGATCACAGTATGAATACTACCATACAAGTATATATGTAGTACACATTATACAGAGGGGGATCACAGCAGCTTTGTCGATGCTTTAGCTTAGTGTCGGTTAATTGTCAGAGTTCATTCCAGTAATTCAGGAATCATGCTATAATAAACTTCCTTTATTACAACACAATGATTACATTTTAAATCCATGACACCACACATGCATGGTCCTTGTTCAATAAAGACGTGTGTACATAAATATGTCACCTCTCTGCTAAATGTGGTCAGGTGTGGACGGGCCTGCGCTTCCTGGCGGGTCAGTGGTTCTGGATGGGCGATGGAGAAGCCGTGCAGCTGAACAAGGAGATGCAATGTGACCGGACTCAGAGTTTCTGTGGCGTCCTGGTGAAGAACAGCAACAACCTCCACGAGACGGAGGACTGCAGCAAGAAGCTAAACTTCCTCTGTTACAGGAAACCTTGAAACAATCAATCTGTAGAAAAGCTCTTCTCCCTCTTCTAAGGTTCAGGTTGTATTTATGTGATTACTGTAGGCTAGCTCAACTAGGCGTGGACTGTCCTTTCTATTGTTTAATCAACTTCAATCAAGGTTTATTGATTATATATTCTTTCTCTGATATGAAGGAATTATCCTCTACAAAGGTCCACATATGTTCTTACATATTAAGGAAGTGGTCACAGGATAATACATTCAACATGTCCTTTATTATTACATTGAGCTTTTCTTCACAGGAGGAGTTACCCCAGAGTCCGGATAGTTCATAAATGCATGTGTGCTATTTAGAAGTAAAGCATTCAGCCAGAAAACACTGGAGTTTCATTTGAATGTGGAACAATCCTTTTCATAGGTTCATTTTCAGATATATTATATGGTAAATTCCCCTGCTGTGGGACTTATAAAGGAATTCTGATTCTGTTTCTGATATATTTATACAAATAAAAGTTCTACATTGAGTTTTGTCATTATTTAATAGACTTCTAATAACTGATATCCCTGCTAGCTAGCTGAACTCCTCCTGAGTTTGATTGATTATGTCCATTTAAATTGATCCTCAATGAGCATCGTTCACTTGTCCTCAGTGTTTATCAGGGAGTTGATCTGAACCATGGGGTCATTTAACAACATGGCCACCAGTGGGCGCTATGATGCTTCAGAAAACCTTCTCTCAGTGGGATGAGACTCTTTCCTGACTCGTTCAGCTTCATGGAGATCAAGCTGCAGACATGATCCACCAGCACCACGTGTTATTCACCATACCATGCAACATGAGTGTTTACAAGATTCAAGGGTTTTATTATCAGATGCACAGCAGCTACAGTGCAGTGATGGCAATGAACATCTTCAAGCTCCTCCAACAAAGCAACATTATATATGGGACAAAGACAAAATATAAGTCCACTTCAAATACCGAGATCCTGCAGTTATATATTTGAAGTGGACATCCTCTCTGAAGTCAATACCGTGCATTGGAAGTGGACGGCACACTCTGAAATGTACAGGACCGTATCTCAACGAAGTGTTGACACAGGGAGCCGTTACTCAGACTGTGCTATGCAGGCCATCTGAAGATTTATTGATGTGAAAATGGAGACAATTGGACCATTTCAAATATGTAGTGCTCTTGCAGAGCCTCCAAAGCACAGGGACACGTGGGGCCCTTTGATCACACCCACAAAGTGTGGGTCTCAGATATATCCAGAGCTGTCTCTGATTGGCTGAATCACCAAACAGATCATTGCAGCATCCCATAATCCCCTCTGTTTCAGCCCTGTTTCCAAAGTGCTGATTCTCTGTCTGTTACAGTGGCAAGCCGTCAGGGCCCTCTAGGCCCTCTCTGAGGGCCTAAGATATTCTAAAAAACAATATTTTAAAAACATTTTTTTTTAAATATTGATTTAGTTATACTTGTCATTAGTTTTACCTAAATAACTTGATTTAATTGTATTTAAAATAACATTTCCAAATAAATAAATCCTTGAATCTGCCTGTTCAGTTTCTGTTGGAATGTGAAGGGTTAAATGCCGTCTTTGTGAGTTACTGTGAAGACGGGAGAGCTTGTTGGTCCCTCTGTACATTCACAGAGGGCCCGCTATAGTAAATCACCATTGACCAATCATATCTTCCCTCTAAATGGGTGGGCTTTATTATCGCTGGCTTTATGACAAGTCCGCCCGCTGTGAAGTTTATGCAAGTGTATAAGTGGTGCAGTGACGCGTCCTAAAACCCGGAAGTAAGCTGCGCTCGGGTTCCCTCGACACTAAAACAATGGATTTCTCCATAGGATTTTGGAAAATAGCTGGAAAAAGGTCTGTGGAAAACTAACCTGTTTGATAAATGCACGTTTTGTTCAGCCGGATAATATCCACATGTCTACCCTACTTTTATCATTTTCGAATCATAAATCTAATCGATAGATTTATGATCGATAGATTTATGATTAGCATAAGTTCGTTCATGATGGCTCATGTCAGTGATAGTGATGACATCGTTGCGAAATTATTAACCGAGTCATTTTCAAGATTGAGTAACAATGATAAACTGGAGTGGCAAAGGATCAGCTGCATGACCCGCCATCAAGTGCTTCATCCAAAAGGACAGCAGGATGGACTTTGTGTTTAAGTGATTTGATCATTAAAGGTAGGACTAAGTCATTTCAATGTGGGCCGCCGTGCAGACTTCATTCATTTGTAATTGTTACTTGGCTGTGGGTGCCCTGTCATGATAGGTGTTTATATAAATGGTGTTGTTTTGTGTGGTAGAGGGTCGCTGTCATTGATGCGTTTTGCACCCCGGGCCGCTGTTTGATATTCTGCTGAAGTATACGCTGAGACGTAATAACTCTTCTTTTTCATCACTTTAGTTGAAAATAAGGAGCCCCTCCCCACCCCCTCTGAGAGAGATTTGGTTACAAAGAACTCAATGGTGCTCTAGGAGGAGATTCAGGTGATAGGTGGGGGGGGGGGGGGTTACCTTGGTTGCTGATTGGCTAATGGTTACACAAGACAAATATCGTTATGACATCATCAAGTGGCCAAAATCTGATCAGCTCATTTTCAGACAAAAAGAGAGAGAATCTTTGTTCCTGAAACTTTCAGAGCCTCTTTACACAGAGGGGACACATGTTGATGAAGAAGAGACATGATAAGAGGGGACACATGTTGATGTAGAAGAGACATGAGAAGAGGGGACACATGTTGATGTAGAAGAGACATGAAGAAGAGGGGACACATGTTGATGAAGAAGAGACATGAATAAGAGGGGACACATGTTGATGTAGAAGAGACATGAAGAAGAGGGGACACATGTTGATGAAGAAGAGACGTGGAGAAGAGGGGACACATGTTGATGTAGAAGAGACATGAAGAAGAGGGGACATGTTGACGTAGAAGAGACATGAAGAAGAGGGGACACATGTTGATGAAGAAGAGACATGAAGAAGAAGGGACACATGTTGATGTAGAAGAGACATGAAGAAGAGGGGACACATGTTGATGTAGAAGAGACATGAAGAAGAGGGGACACTGTTGACATAGAAGAGACATGAAGAAGAGGGGACACATGTTGATGAAGAAGAGACATGAAGAAGAAGGGACACATGTTGATGTAGAAGAGACATGAAGAAGAGGGGACACATGTTGATGTAGAAGAGACATGAAGAAGAGGGGACACATGTTGACATAGAAGAGACATGAAGAAGAGGGGACACATGTTGATGTAGAAGAGACATGAAGAAGAGGGGACACATGTTGATGAAGAAGAGACATGAAGAAGAGGGGACACATGTTGATGAAGAAGAGACATGGAGAAGAGGGGACACATGTTGATGTAGAAGAGACATGAAGAAGAGGGGACACATGTTGACATAGAAGAGACATGAAGAAGAGGGGACACATGTTGATGTAGAAGAGACATGAAGAAGAGGGGACACATGTTGATGAAGAAGAGACATGAAGAAGAGGGGGCACATGTTGATGTAGAAGAGACATGAAGAAGAGGGGACACATGTTGATGAAGAAGAGACATGAAGAAGAGGGACACATGTTGATGTAGAAGAGACATGAAGAAGAGGGGACACATGGTGATGTAGAAGAGACATGAAGAAGAGGGACACATGTTGAAGTAGAAAAGACATGAAGAAGAGGGGACACATGTTGAAGTAGAAAATACATGAAGAAGAGGATTGTTCACAATAGGTGACCTTTAAACTCAAACTATATGCTGCTTCTAATAAACATATAAAGAAACACGTGAGATGTCGGAATAAAATACATAACTTCACCAATTCAGGTATTTGAAATGTGTACAGGGCCATATCTCCACAATGCAACGGGCCAGGAAGATGATATCTGGACTGTTTCATGCATCCTACCCATAGACTGTATATATAAATGGACGTAGGGTCCGTGACGTCACCCATAGGATTCTGCAGAGTTGCCGAGAAGCCCTTAGTAGGCGGAGTCGGCCACTAACGGCTCGACAGTGACGTCAGAGACTACCCGCCTGCTCCAAATAAGGCAAAGAGGCGGAGCCGAGGCGGGACCTGCTGCCTCCGGCTGGAAGTAACAGAGCTAGCTCAAGCTACCAAGCTAAGCTAACATGCTCCCCATCTGCACACTGCCGTCGCATTTTACGTTTCTAAGGTAAGCGGACATGAAACTATTCAGCAAAACTAGTTTTTAGCATAATACTTCAGAATCTTAAAATCCCTTAACGTTTGTATGCAATGTGCTAAATTAAACACTGGAATCAAGCAAATATTAATATGTTTGCATGACATTAGTTATTTATATTTTGCCATCACTTAATTATACGTTTAATACATTTAAGTTAAGCTAAGGTACATGTGATGATAGCTAGTTAGTGCTCTTACCTGTGAGGCCTCCTCCAAACAGCATATAACCAGACTGTATCATTAAAACTATAAGTACCAGTTCTAGATCCTTGACTTTAGACAAACAATTCAAAAGACAAAATGTATTTAAAGACCAATCTTTATTTGAAGGTGCCTCTTAACCTGAGATATTAGTTATACAGTAATAGTATTGACAATCTAAAAAACTGAGCAACTCAACAGTCAACTTTATATTTCTTATTGTCTAAAGCATTTATTATTTTCATTTTTCCCCTCTCATATTCAGTGTGGACGGATTGAGACAGCGTGGTGTCCAGAGAGCTGCAGAGACTTCAGGAGAAACCTCCGTGTGATGGACGGATTGAGACAGCGTGGTGTCCAGAGAGCTGCAGAGACTTCAGGGAGAAACCTCCGTGTGATGGACGTCCTGTCTGTTGGTTTGGAGAGGACTGAGGGTCTTTCCTCAGCGAGGAGGACCAGGCCTGATGGAGGAGCCCATGCATAGCTGATACCACCTGACAGGCCTAGTCTGTCACTTTATTTGACTAAATGTGTTTACTTATACATTTAATAGGTTTACACCTTCTGTCCATATGTGCTTTTTATTTAAAACATGTTTGATTAACTTTTGGTTCACATTTCAATAAATTGAATTTGTATTTGCACTCCTTTTGTCCATTATTCTTACTGAAAATGTTAGATTACACATTCACATCCGACTGAAGATTGGCCCCATTTATTTGCGTTGCAAACTCTGCGGTACAAGGTACATGTTGTGAAGCTCATAAAGTGAGGCAAATAGAATAATCAGCTGATGGAGTGTAGATGTGGAAATAGGTGCATTCGATCAGCTGACTGTTTTCACAATAAAAGTAGTTTCTTAGTGAATGTCCTGTACTGGTCTTAACATCTCATAACATCAGCTTTTAATTTTCCTCTTGGATGTTCTTCTTGACCCTCAGAAAGAGGAGATGCTGAGTCGTGTCTTTCAGGCATGTCCTTTCCTAACAAAAATTACAGGAAACATAAAACATATTATTGCAGAACAAGTGTGTTATTTATGAAAGAGGTGTGTGTGTTTAGGGGCTGTAGATATAATTATTTTGTAATTGTAATGTTTTTTTTATTTCAACAGTGAGCTACAAAGACAATCAGATTATGAATGAACAGTATGAAATTCATCAACATTGAAATGTATTTTATTATCAAAATAATATTTAACTGTTATTAAAACAAGCTTGCTCTGTTGTCTCACTGAAAGAATAACTTTTACCACGTTTTTACAGACAATATTGAGAGATAAATAGCAGTTGTCACTATGCGTTAAATATCTTTGCCTTCAATACTTAAATTAGAAAGCTGACAGTCATATTGCTTGTTAACATCTAAATGTAACCCTTTGCATGGAAAAAACCCTCAACTTCACTGATGTGTAGGTGATCTAGTATTTAGTATTGTTTAATGGAATGTATATCAGTGTATTAAAGTCAATACTTCATTTATTTAAACCAATATCTTTCTTGATTCTTTGTACAGTATGAAAAAAGAGTATTTGTACCTGTGCTGAAGTTCACTGCTGTGAGGAGTCCAGTTCTGTCTCTCACTCTCTGGTCCAGCCTGTCTGCATCACCTGGACACTTTAAACAAACAGATATATATGTAAAGAACCATGTGTACAAACAATATAACTTATTCTCTTCTGTTGAACATGTTGGATTGTGTATTGTCCGAGTCAGGGTCCTTTTTATTTTACTGTAACTTTGGAAGTTGTGTTACCAATGCTTACTGTTTATTTGATACCAATTTGGTAATGCAATTAATAAAAACAACAAGGTTTGGGTTCGTTCTTCAGATGACTGTGACGTTAACGTGTAAGCTCAATAATGAACTCCAGCTCAACCAACCATATTGTAATATCTAAGTAATCATCTTGAAATATGACATTAATAATTGTAATATACACACATCTTATTGTGAGGTTGATTTCACATACACTACTTCGACGTTAGCTTGTCTACATACTTGAGCATAGCCAATTTAAATTAACCTTAGCGATGCATACAGTTCCTACCTACATAATAAAATATCTCTCTAAGTTACAAGGATGACCTTATTTTATCAACCTCAAACAGAAGCCTTTTGTTCTACAGTATTATCCACTTAACGCTTAACACTTGTCTATTTCGTTTTAACCTTTATATATACAGTCTATGGTTTTAAGTTAACTTGGAGGCTACGATTAGCATCGTTAGCACCGATGTAGCTACCACTCGCTTACACGCTAACCCAAGCCTTAACATTCAT
Organism: Trematomus loennbergii; assembly: GCA_012861695.1. NCBI lineage: Eukaryota > Metazoa > Chordata > Actinopteri > Perciformes > Nototheniidae > Trematomus > Trematomus loennbergii. The sequence continues at coordinate 241,760 of JAAOOA010000437.1, forward strand.
TACGTAGCTGATTAAAATCATAAACACATAAATAAAGTACTCGAATTTCACTTACCGCAAAACGGCATTCATGCACCGTCTGTTTTAACCGCAGAGCGAGTCACAATAGTCCGATATATAAGCATGAAGAACAAACAAACACGGCCGGGGTCAAGTTGTGTTCCCTGGATGAACTGAGCAGGCAGAGTCCCTGTAGCTTCACGGAGACGGAGCAGCTAGCAGAGAGACAAGAAGCTAACAGCAGCAGTCACTTGACAGAGCTGTCACTCAATGTGACCACGCCCTAATTTATGCAAAAACTTTAAGACCTAATATAAATAAAAGGGTCATGTTAGAAAACAATTCACTCACAGATTCATAATCATGAAGGTGGAATCTAACTATACATAATAATATTTATTGCATCCAGGGCTAGAAACGTTTTTTTTCTGCTGTGAAATTGGGCATTTTAACATGGGGGTCTATGGAAATTGCTCCTTTCTGCAGTCATCGCCTATCGGCCAATATATGAACTGCAGTTTGTGGCACTTCCGTATTGGCGTCCCGGCTCTTCCCCAGAGTTTGCCGCTTGATCCTACCCAAAGATTGAGTGGCTTAATTTTGGAGATGATTGGACAACCTTTGGTGTTTGGACACTTGTAGGACTTAAGGAACGTCTGTTGTGTTAATAACCTTTTTTTTAGAATAAATTATTGATCGGTCAAGTTCGATGTTGTCAATATCTTTCTTACTTCAACAAAGCTCCCTTTTGTTGTTGTTTACAATTTTAGATGGTAAATAGAACAACTTAAACACCGGCAGTACAAGCTTAGCTTAGCTGAGAAAGTGCTGTCGGATTCTTCATATTTACAGTACACTAGACACAGTTTAGTGCGTTGCTGCCTCGTGTGGTGCAGAAAACACATTGTTAGTTTTTCTCACTGGGAGCAATGGCCCAGGTCCAAAACGACACTTACACACTCCCTCTTTATTATTTTTAGATAACAGATTTATGAGAAAACTGTCAACATTTGGAGGAAAAAACATAAATAATAAATTCCATTAAATAAATAGTTTCCTCAAAGGCTTCTCCTCAGTCTACTGAGGCCTGGACTGAAACTCATTTGTGTTTCACTTTGAATACAAAATGGATGAATGTAAATATGCTGTGGTGTTTGTTGTAACACTAGACCAGGCATCCTCAAAGTCCGGACTCCGGTCCGGATCCGGACCGAACCACAACTGTCTCTGGACTCTGAGCAAATTATAGTTTTCATATGTATTATCTGTATTATCTGTGTTATCTGTATTATCTGCGAGACATCGCCACAATGCAACGAGTCAAAATTCTCCGCTATGTCCACTTGCAAACAGCGCTCTGCATGTACGACTGTTCCACTGTCTGTGTGTGTCTGTCAACGCATTGGTCCAATCACATTCAGCATCCAGTCAGCGTTTTATTCCCCCACCAACAGTCTGCGAATCAGAGGCACAGTAGGGCGGGTCTTCGCGGGAATGCGGGTGGGAAAAATGCGTGTGTGTTTAAAAAAAAAGTCAGAGCGAGAGTTAACAGCTCATCTAGTTGCATCTGTACTGTAGCTAGTAGCCTAGTTTCACCTACCGGGGTGGCATGGGGTGGCAACTGCCACCCTAAAAATAGGCCTTGCCACCCCAGCTGCCACCCCAGTTGGCAGCTTTGTTTTGAAAGAAAAGTTGTGGCTCATCGGACATTGATGAGAGAAAGTCTCTAATGTCCGAGTGCAAGTGAATGCAGCACAAGACGCACGTCTTGTAACCCCTCCCCCGGCTCTGGCGCGAGCGTGGAAATATGATTGGCGGCGATTTCATTTGAACGGGACGGCGCAAAAGGAGAAGCATTCGGACCCAAGTACTGAAGGAATGAGGTGCGGTCTACAATGACAGAGAAGAGACTGTCAAGTGTGGCTGTACTCTGCATTGAATCACAACGCACTAAAGCTGTTGATCTTAATCAGTTTGTGAGGCGTTTTGCTGAACAACATGGTAATCGCCGCATTCAGCTGTAATAGACATGTCAACTTGATGCTCTGCTCACGGATGAGCATACAACACTGTTAAGATGATGACCTTACGTGTGTAAATATATTTTTTTCTCAAAAAAACAGTTTTAAGTCCTGAGAAAGTCAAATAAGACGGTGTGTAAAACTACACTGCCCAGCCAAAAGAAAGTAACCTGAACTAGGCCAGTAGTAAGGACTCTCCACTGGATAATAACTGAAGTATAAAAGATGACTGAAGTGATGGAGACCATGTTTGAAGGCAAACAAAAGAGGAAATAACAGGTCAAATCAAGCAAATCCCCCTCTCAGATTCCACAGCAACCAGAAGAACATAACTACTGGCTGGTGATTTGATTCATCAGCTTTGTGATGGAATAAAAAATGCACAGTGCATTCCTTAGCTGTGGATGAGTCCACTGACACCACTGACAATGCTCAGTTGCTGGTGTTTGTGAGCTTTTATGATGAGGCAAAGGGGGAGTTTGTTGGAGATGTGTTGGGCCTGACGCACTTTATTCTTTACTTTCTCTGTCTTTATATGTAGAAGATATGACTCTCGTCATGTTGTTTCCATAGCAACAACAACTTCCTGTCAACAGCGTAAACTCGCCTTCAAAATAAAAGCATCTAATAAAAAACAGGAAGTTAACCTAAATTTGTTTAAGACATACAACTGCAACGAAAGTAACAAAACAATGTGATATCCTTTTCAGTTTCACAGAACACAAATTGGGTTATTTACATAATATGTACATGATTTTGTTGTGCAATAAAACAACCAGAGAAGTGATCTGCAAGGAAACATCGCACACCGTGTCCTCATGCTCCTGTTTCACCTGCTTCATACAGGTATCATCACTGCTAATGATTTCGATAGAGCAGGTCACAAATAGCAAGAAATGACAAAGTAAGACCATGTGTACCTGTAAGAGGAGGTGCTGGGCCTGTAAGAGTTGCTCATCATGTTCTCTGAGGTGCATCAAAAGAAGCAATGCTGCTGCCTTCTTTTTCCTGGTCATCATCAAAGTGTGCCATTCTGCAGGAACTGAATTGTGATGAATTGTGATTGAAGCTTTGGGAGTTACACACGCCTCTGCTCTGTAGAGTTGACTGAGGGAGATGCTCTGAGGCTGGCCTTTTATATGTCCACGTTACCATGACACATGGGAAACGCTTGAGCTACTCAAATGGGCTGTCTTCGCCGACACCGTGGTCCCATCTCGATGTCATCGTACGTATAATACGATGGCTACACGACGGCATTGCGAGGGCTTCACGTAGTCGCGTTGCCTTCTTAAGACAATCGGGCAGCTTCTTGTTTCCTTCGTATTGTCTTCATGAGGCGAAAAATGGCCGATGGTACCGATGATCACACAAAGTAAAGACGAAGATGACACGATTTGACGAGATGCCCTCACGATGGCCTTACGAAGGGCAAAATGGACACACGAATTCAACACGAAAATGAACCTTCGCAAGTCTTTCGGCACCGCTCACGAAGTTGCTGCCGGAGCCTGAGAAACTCCGGTGTTGAGACCTGGCTCAAAAGGCCACAACAAAGAGGAGACACAACGTGTTCACGGGTAGAAAAAGATAGTAGTTCAAATTAACCAAATTAATCAAGTGCAAAACTAACAAAAGGCATGAGGTGTGAATATCAGTGGTATCAGTCGTGTAAATGCAGGGTGAGGATTGTATGGACATGTATGTGTGAGAGTGTTGAAGTGCACAAAGTGAAGCAACTAATGCGGCTTTCACACCGGCGCTTTTCACTTTCTAGCTCCTCGCGAGAGCTTTTCTGGTTCAGCTCCCGTTTCCCTTTTCAGCTCCCGCTCTGTTCACAACTGCCCAGAGCTGCCGCTGCTGCGTCATGACGTCACCGTTTACGTCACTGATTTTCTCCCACACACAACAACGGGCCGGGGACTGCATCGGGTCGATGATCGTGTTGCTTTTAATCATACGAAGCCAGATTAAATTAAATAACGACTTCTCCAACCTTATACTTTTCTCCTGCCGTGGTTCATTGTTTATTAATGTGTTTCATTTAGCGACCGCTGCAGTGCTGCTGCTCTTCAACGGGAGTGTATTCTCCCGTTAGCTCAGGGTTAGCTCACACGGCTCTAAAGTATTCACTGTCTGACTGTCACACAAGCAGCTGATACATATCCCCAGTTCCCCTTAAGTGAATGTGTGTCAGTCTGAATTGACGCTGTTTGGCATCACAACGCTGTTATGAAAGTTTCTCTGGTATAACATGGGTGATGTTAGCATAGCAACCGAAGCTAAACTGACTACTTGCTAAGCCGTTTTCTATAGGCACATTTTACCGGCGTATTTTTCATTATGATTCTACTTCTGATAGTCGGACATGACAACCTGTATAGCCCATGTATCTCCACAATGACCAATAACAGCGAACGGATGGTCAAAGTAAGGTTCCTGCACGCCTCGACGTAAGAGACGTAAGCGACGCCGCGTCATAGCTCCGAAGCTCTTGCCTCTGGACCGACAATTTTTTGGAGCTGGAAGTGAACCGCATTCCGGAGCTATGACGCGCCGCCGCTGCGGTATGAACAGGAAAAACCGGCGCTTTTCAGGCTCTAGCTCCCAGCAGGAGCTGGAAAAGCGCCGGTGTGAAAGGGGTATAATGGCGCGTTTCCATTACACGGCCTCGCTCGGCCCCGCTCGGTATGGCTGGGCTCGTTAGGACTGGCTCACTTTATGGCGCATTTCCATTACAGTTTGGGAACTGGGGCAGTATCTATAGTAACACAGTGTAGGCGGCGCGTGACGTCATCTTCATGAGACCCCAGAAAAACAACACAGCCATTAGCTGTTAGCACTCAGAGCTCACAGCTCCTCATATCTGTTCAGAAACTAGACAAAAGTTAAACAAGTACAAACCACAGACTGCCTGTGTCATGGAGAATACAGTCGCTGCTTTATTTATGTCTGTATAGGCCGTTGTTGTGAGTGTGGACGGTCGGAGCATATACTGCGTTAGCTTAGCCGATCTCCATTTAGAAAACACGCATTTTAAAAGGTTTTTCCCCTGCCGTCTGTCTGCAGACTTGACAAAGCATTAATTCATGGTTTTTACTAACCGGTATCAGTATGTTGTTACTTCGGCATCATTTTGAAACGTGTATTACAATTAAATCACGGTCAAATATGTCCATCTTGTTGTAGTTGTTGCCCCCTTGCCAGCGACGCTCTCTCTAGTTTAGCATACTCAGCCCGACTCAGCCTCATTGTCTCTGGCCCTGGCCCCACGATTTTATGAGGCCAGAAAAACTGTGAATTAGGACCCGCCGGCCGGTACTAGGCCAAGTGGAAACGCAACCAAAGACGGGCCGCTGACGTCACAGCCCTCTTAAACCGGGCTGCGGGCTGTAGTGGAAACGCCCATAAGAGAACTCATAACATACTCAACAAAACCAGGTGCCTGCAGGGAGGAGCAGAGAGAGACAGAGAGGAGCAGAGAGAGACAGGGAGGAGCAGAGAGGCTTTAAATAGCTCCAGGGCACCAGACCCAGGTGTCCTGGATCACTGCAATCAGTGCAGCCACACCCTCTCCACTGATGATCCCACAGGGGCATCACAGGCGGTCATACGATGGCTTAAGATTCCCTCACGAATGGCCCGATGTTGTTACGATCAGAGCCGAATTTGAACATTTCCTTTATCGTGTGTCCATCTGGTGTCAATTTCGGGACAGTGTGACGCGGGCTTAACGGATCACGTGGTGAGAGTGCACACCCACTTTTAATCATAGTCAAAACGGCTCCCGATAATTACAAGAGTAAATCGGAGTTGTGGAAAAAGTCAGAATTCTAAGAAACAAAGTCAGAATTCTTAGAAAAAGTCAGAATTATAAGTAAAAAAGTCAGAATTATAAAGAAAATACAGATTTATTGGAAAAATCAAAATTGTTAAAAAAATACAGAATACTTGGAAAAATTCAGAACGAAAAAGTCCGAATTCTAAGAAAAAGACAGAATTATAAGAAAAAAATCTGAATGTTAGAAAAAGTCAGAATAATGAGAAAACAAATCTGAATTTTGAGGAAAAAGTCCGTATTGTTAAAAAAATACAGAATTCTTGGAAAAAGTCAGAACTTTAAGAGAAAGTCATAATTTTAAGAAAAAGACAGAATTTTAGGAAAAAAGTCAGAATTATACTGGCAGCATATCTTTGTCATACTCAAGGTGGGATGGTGAATTTGTTTATCAAATGAAATGTTTTGGGTAGTGCTGAAGTATGGCGGTATTCAAAAGTGTGTGTGTGTGTGTGTGTGTGTGTGTGTGTGTGTGTGTGTGTGTGTGTGTGTGTGTGTGTGTGTGTGTGTGTGTGTGTGTGTGTGTGTGTGTGTGTGGTGTGTGTGTGTGTGTGTGTGTGTACAAATATTTTACTTTACCGGTTCATTTCACTCCGATAGAAACCTTCCTGAGGGAGAAAGAATATTCAAATAAGCAACTTCGGAGGCTTGTTTCTGCTTTGCATGGACTTTCTTAGACTGGAAGACGGAGACGGCGACCTGGTAAAGGTCATGGATGTCTCGCTCTGCATGCCAGCTGGGTTTTGCACACTAGTTGTGATTCGCCTACATAGAGTGCATCTGAGCTGTGATTGGTGCAGCCAGTCCGTGAATCGAGTATTTTAATATCATCACCTGAAAACCCAGAGATTCAGCGCTGGCTTCCAATCTGTCATCATCCAAGGTGAGTGCTGGATTTGAATTGTATTACGTGTTATTCCCTGTACTTTGAACTGATGTCTTGCTTCCAGACTGCAGTGGGTTGAGGGCAACACTACAGTTCAGTTACCAGTAAAGTCAGGTGATTAAGTGTTGGATAAAGAGCAGAGGTGGCAGAGAGCCGTACTCAAGGTTAAAGCACTCTTTAACAAACTGTTTAATTGTAATTAAATCTCCAAGGTAAATGATGAAATGCCTTTGAAACATTTGGATAGTTTTAATCGTATCATTATGTCAAAATAACGTTTTACCGAGCTAATAAAAAGCTGCCGTTGATGTCGATGTCTTTTTTTATCTAGAAAGTCAGAAGTAACAAGGAATCATGTGTGAAGAAATAAAGTAGTAGTATAGAAATAATCATTTTGCAATTTGAGATTTAGTTTAGTCAAAATATCTTGTGCAAATACCAGTTTCATTACGATAATCCAATAATATCAATAAAAGCAAAGGTGACATCAATAACAGGGGTGCACATAACTTTCTCAGTGAGTACCTGGAGTCAGTGTTTGGTACTCCAACTTCTGGCTCCACTCAAAGTTATTTGATGAAGCCCTCTGTATCGCGAACGTCAACGGGGGGAGGTCGGTCGACTTTCCTGAAGTATAGGTATAGGTGCACACATGCACTGAGCTACTGCCGCCCAACCATAACTCTGATAATGGTGGGGTGTTCAAAGTTATTTTTGCAGACTACAAATATATATAAATATAAATGCTGATGTGACTGCAGGTCTGTGGAAACCATGATGAGAAAACCCTCCGTCCTGCTGCTGCTGCTGTTTGCTGCCGTGTGCAGGTCTACTCTGAGACGTAACTTTACTTATTACGATGAACCGAAGACATGGAGAGAAGCACAGAACTTTTGCAGAGAAAACACAGTGACCTGGCCACCATCAGAGCTGGAGACAAGTTTGAGTATTCATTTCGTAAAGACGTATGGATCGGTTTGTTCAAAGAGACTTCAGACTCTGAGTGGAAATGGTCGGAAACAAACGAGATCGCCCACTTCACCAACTGGTACAGTAAGTCTTGCCAGCACGTACTTTAGGATATAGGATATTAGGCTTTTAAAGAGTCCTCTCCTGCTGATGTTCAGGTGTATATCAGTATGTAGTGTCTCTACTTTAAAGAGTCCTCTCCTGCTGATGTTCAGGTATATATCAGTATGTAGTGTCTCTACTTTAAAGAGTCCTCTCCTGCTGATGTTCAGGTGTATATCAGTATGTAGTGTCTCTACTTTAAAGATCCTCCTACTGATGTTCAGGTGTTATCAGTATGTAGTGTCTCTACTTTAAAGAGTCCTCCCCTGCTGATGTTCAGGTATATCAGTATGTAGTGTCTCTACTTTAAAGAGTCCTCTCCTGCTGATGTTCAGGTGTATTATCAGTATATAGTGTCTCTACTTTAAAGAGTCCTCTCCTGCTGATGTTCAGGTGTATATCAGTATATAGTGTCTCTACTTTAAAGAGTCCTCTCCTACTGATGTTCAGGTGTATATCAGTATGTAGTGTCTCTACTTTAAAGAGTCCTCTCCTGCTGATGTTCAGGTGTATATCAGTATGTAGTGTCTCTACTTTAAAGAGTCCTCTCCTGCTGATGTTCAGGTGTATATCAGTATGTAGTGTCTATACTTTAAAGAGTCCTCTCCTGCTGATGTTCAGGTGTATATCAGTATGTAGTGTCTCTACTTTAAAGAGTCCTCTCCTGCTGATGTTCAGGTGTATATGTAGTGTCTACTTTAAAGAGTCCTCTCCTACTGATGTTCACGTGTATATCAGTATGTAGTGTCTCTACTTTAAAGAGTCCTCTCCTGCTGATGTTCAGGTGTATATCAGTATGTAGTGTCTCTACTTTAAAGAGTCCTCTCCTGCTGATGTTCAGGTGTATATGTAGTGTCTACTTTAAAGAGTCCTCTCCTACTGATGTTCACGTGTATATCAGTATGTAGTGTCTCTACTTTAAAGAGTCCTCACCTGCTGATGTTCAGGTGTATATGTAGTGTCTACTTTAAAGAGTCCTCTCCTACTGATGTTCAGGTGTATATCAGTATGTAGTGTCTCTACTTTAAAGAGTCCTCTCCTACTGATGTTCAGGTGTATATCAGTATGTAGTGTCTCTACTTTAAAGAGTCCTCTCCTGCTGATGTTCAGGTGTATATGTAGTGTCTACTTTAAAGAGTCCTCTCCTACTGATGTTCAGTGTATATCAGTATGTAGTGTCTCTACTTTAAAGAGTCCTCACCTGCTGATGTTCAGGTGTATAGTAGTGTCTACTTTAAAGAGTCCTCTCCTACTGATGTTCAGGTGTATATCAGTATGTAGTGTCTCTACTTTAAAGAGTCCTCTCCTGCTGATGTTCAGGTGTATATCAGTATGTAGTGTCTCTACTTTAAAGAGTCCTCTCCTGATGATCTTCACCAACCTCCTCCTCACTTTCTATCAATAGTCTCTCTGAGTTAAAGCAAAAACTGAAAATAAAGAAAAGTGTCTGGTTTGTTGTGTGAATCATGTCAAGCACTTTTTCTACTTCTTGCAGATCAAGCATGCAAACTGTGTTTTAATGTTCAAGACTTCTCACAAATGGAATGACGCTCCATGTCACGAGAAGAACAGTTTCTTGTGTTACAATGAGACTCTGGTTCTGGTGAAGATGAAAAGACGTGGGATCAGGCTTTAAGGCACTGCAGGCTTCTGGAGGCTGAAAACCCAAATGAGCCAGTGGACCTCCGCTGGAACTACCGCTACGACCTGGCCTCCCTGCACACTGAGGACGACGGCGCCTACGCACGCCTGAGGGCTGGAGAGGCTTCCACTGACCAGGTGACGGAGCTTTCTACACAGAGTTTGTGTTTTAGAGAAACTCCTCCTGTGTGTTGACATTTTGCACACTGTGATTTGTTCTAAGGCTGTCAGCGTTAACACTCGTTCTTCATCTGGAAACATTAAAGAGTTTAGAAAAATAAACACAAATTAATCCAATTATCCAGCTTCCTATAAAACTAGCATGGAATCACAGTATGAATACTACCATACGAGTATATGTGTAGTACACATTATACAGAGGGTGATCACAGTATGAATACTACCATACAAGTATATGTGTAGTACACATTATACAGAGGGGATCACAGTATGAATACTACCAGACAAGTATATGTGTAGTACACATTATACAGAGGGGATCACAGTATGAATACTACCAGACAAGTATATGTGTAGTACACATTATACAGAGGGTCACAGTATGAATACTACCAGACAAGTATATGTGTAGTACACATTATACAGAGGGGGATCACAGTATGAATACTACCATACGAGTATATGTGTAGTACACATTATACAGAGGGGGATCACAGTATGAATTACCATACAAGTATATGTGTAGTACACATTATACAGAGGGGATCACAGTATGAATACTACCATACAAGTATATGTGTAGTACACATTATACAGAGGGGGATCACAGTATGAATTCCACCATACAAGTATATGTGTAGTACACATTATACAGAGGGGATCACAGTATGAATACTACCATACAAGTATATGTGTAGTACACATTATACAGAGGGGATCACAGTATGAATACTACCATACAAGTATATGTAGTACACATTATACAGAGGGTGATCACAGTATGAATACTACCATACAAGTATATGTGTAGTACACATTATACAGAGGGGATCAGAGTATGAATACTACCATACGAGTATATGTGTAGTACACATTATACAGAGGGTGATCACAGTATGAATACTACCATACAAGTATATGTGTAGTACACATTATACAGAGGGGGATCAGAGTATGAATACTACCATACAAGTATATGTGTAGTACACATTATACAGAGGGCGATCACAGTATGAATACTACCATACAAGTATATGTGTAGTACACATTATACAGAGGAACAGTATGAATACTACCATACGAGTATATGTGTAGTACACATTATACAGAGGGGGATCAGAGTATGAATACTACCATACAAGTATATGTGTAGTACACATTATACAGAGGGGGATCAGAGTATGAATACTACTATACAAGTATATGTGTAGTACACATTATACAGAGGGGATCACAGTATGAATACTACCATACAAGTATATATGTAGTACACATTATACAGAGGGTGATCCCAGTATGAATACTACCATACAAGTATATGTGTAGTACACATTATACAGAGGGGATCACAGTATGAATACTACCATACGAGTATATGTGTAGTACACATTATACAGAGGGTGATCACAGTATGAATACTACCATACAAGTATATGTGTAGTACACATTATACAGAGGGGGATCACAGTATGAATACTACCATACAAGTATATGTGTAGTACACATTATACAGAGGGCGATCACAGTATGAATACTACCATACAAGTATATGTGTAGTACACATTATACAGAGGGTGAACAGAGTATGAATACTACCATACGTATATGTGTAGTACACATTATACAGAGGGGGATCAGAGTATGAATACTACCATACAAGTATATGTAGTACACATTATACAGAGGGCGATCACAGTATGAATACTACCATACAAGTATATGTGTAGTACACATTATACAGAGGGTGAACAGAGTATGAATACTACCATACAGTATATGTGTAGTACACATTATACAGAGGGGGATCACAGTATGAATACTACCATACAAGTATATGTGTAGTACACATCATACAGAGGGGATCACAGTATGAATACTACCATACAAGTATATGTGTAGTACACATTATACAGAGGGCGATCACAGTATGAATACTACCATACAAGTATGTGTGTAGTACACATTATACAGAGGGTGATCACAGTATGAATACTACATACAAGTATATGTGTAGTACACATTATACAGAGGCGATCACAGTATGAATACTACCATACAAGTATGTGTGTAGTACACATTATACAGAGGGTGATCACAGTATGAATACTAACATACAAGTATATATGTAGTACACATTATACAGAGGGGGATCACAGCAGCTTTGTCGATGCTTTAGCTTAGTGTCGGTTAATTGTCAGAGTTCATTCCAGTAATTCAGGAATCATGCTATAATAAACTTCCTTTATTACAACACAATGATTACATTTTAAATCCATGACACCACACATGCATGGTCCTTGTTCAATAAAGACGTGTGTACATAAATATCTCACCTCTCTGCTAAATGTGGTCAGGTGTGGACGGGCCTACGCTTCCTGGCGGGTCAGTGGTTCTGGATGGGCGATGGAGAAGCCGTGCAGCTGAACAAGGAGATGCAATGTGACCGGACTCAGAGTTTCTGTGGCGTCCTGGTGAAGAACAGCAACAACCTCCACGAGACGGAGGACTGCAGCAAGAAGCTAAACTTCCTCTGTTACAGGAAACCTTGAAACAATCAATCTGTAGAAAAGCTCTTCTCCCTCTTCTAAGGTTCAGGTTGTATTTATGTGATTACTGTAGGCTAGCTCAACTAGGCGTGGACTGTCCTTTCTATTGTTTAATCAACTTCAATCAAGGTTTATTGATTATATATTCTTTCTCTGATATGAAGGAATTATCCTCTACAAAGGTCCACATATGTTCTTACATATTAAGGAAGTGGTCACAGGATAATACATTCAACATGTCCTTTTTATTATTACATTGAGCTTTTCTTCACAGGAGGAGTTACCCCAGAGTCCGGATAGTTCATAAATGCATGTGTGATATTTAGAAGTAAAGCATTCAGCCAGAAAACACTGGAGTTTCATTTGAATGTGGAACAATCCTTTTCATAGGTTCATTTTCAGATATATTATATGGTAAATTCCCCTGCTGTGGGACTTATAAAGGAATTCTGATTCTGTTTCTGATATATTTATACAAATAAAAGTTCTACATTGAGTTTTGTCATTATTGAATAAACTTCTAATAACTGATATCCCTGCTAGCTAGCTGAACTCCTCCTGAGTTTGATTGATTATGTCCATTTAAATTGATCCTCCATGAGCATCGTTCACTTGTCCTCAGTGTTTATCAGGGAGTTGATCTGAACCATGGGGTCATTTTACAACATGGCCACCAGGGGGCGCTATGATGCTTCAGAAAACCTTCTCTCAGTGGGATGAGACTCTTTCCTGACTCGTTCAGCTTCATGGAGATCAAGCTGCAGACATGATCCACCAGCACCACGTGTTATTCACCATACCATGCAACATGAGTGTTTACAAGATTGAAGGGTTTTATTATCAGATGCTCAGCAGCTACAGTGCAGTGATGGCAATGAACATCTTCAAGCTCCTCCAACAAAGCAACATATTATATATGTGACATAAGACAACATATTATTCTGCTGTGTCTTGGGTATTTGAAGTGTACGTCCACTTCTAATACATTTCTGCTGTGTCTTCAAAATACCCGAGATCCTGCAGTTATATATTTGAAGTGGACATCCTCTCTGAAGTCACTACCGTGCATTGGAAGTGGACGGTACACTCTGAAATGTACAGGACCGTATCTCAACGAAGCGTTGACACAGGGAGCCGTTACTCAGACTGTGCTATGCAGGCCATCTGAAGATTTATTGATGTGAAAATGGAGACAATTGGACCATTTCAAATATGTAGTGCTCTTGCAGAGCCTCCAAAGTACAGGGACACGTGGGGCCCTTTGGATCACACCCACAAGTGTGGGGGCCATGCACACACGTTGACCCCATTAACACACTTAAAGGTCCCCTATCATCCTCCTCTTCATCATATATCACAGGTCTCAGATATATCCAGAGCCTGTCTCTGATTGGCTGAAACACCAAACAGATCATTGCAGCATTACCCATAATCCCCTCTGTTTTCAGCCCTGTTTCCAAAGTGCTGATTCTCTGTCTGTTACTTTAGATGAAAATAAGGAGCCCCTCCCCACGCCCCTCTGAGAGACATTTGGTTACAAAGAACTCAATGGTGCTCTAGGAGGAGATTCAGGTGATAAGGGGGGGGGGGGGGGGTTACTTGTTGGTGATTGCTAATGGTTACACAAGACAACACATCGTTATGACATCATCAAGTGGCCAAATCTGATCAGCTCATTTCAGACAGGTTTTTATATAATGGATCAAAAAGAGAGAGAATCTTTGTTCCTGAAACTTTCAGAGTCTCTTTACACAGAGGGGACACATGTTGATGAAGAAGAGGGGACACATGTTGATGAAGAAGAGACATGAAGAAGAGGGGACACATGTTGATGAAGAAGAGACATGAAGAAGAGGGACACATGTTGATGTAGAAGAGACATGAAGAAGATGGGGACACATGTTGATGTAGAAGAGCATGAAGAAGAGGATTGTTCACAATCGGTGACCTTTAAACTAAACATATAAAGAAACACGTGAGATGTCGGATAAAATACATAACTTCACCAATTCAGGTATTTGAAATGTGTACAGGGCCATATCTCCACAATGCAACGGGCCAGGAAGATGATATCTGGACTGTTTTCATGCATCCTACCCAAAGATTGAGTGGCTATATTTTGGAGATGATTGGACAACCTTGTTTTTTGGACGATTGTAGACTTAAAGGTGTGGTATAAGTTTGAGAAACCGGCTCGAGATACACTTGTTGTTATATTCCATGGAATGCTCTTAACATCCCGATAGCAATGAATATCTGAAGTGCTTTGACAAAATCCATTAAATAAATATCATCTGTGGAAGCCGTAATACTGTAAAAAGCACGACCAATCATCTGAGCCGGCCCGGCTAAAATAACTGGATGGCCTACCTGCCTGTCAGCCTTCCATCTGTGCACAAACTTATCTCGTGCCCTCATTGTCATGTGCGCGTTCGTGTGTGTGGAGGAGGGGCTCTGTGAGGAAGTGGCAGATTTTCTCCGGTTGTGTATTTTCAAATTAGCGCACTCAAGCTGGTTTCTCAAACTTACCTACCCCACCTTTAAGGAACATCTGTTGTGTTAATAACCTTTTTTTTAAAATAAATTATTGATCGATCAAGTTCGATGTTGTCAATATCTTTCTTACTTCAACAAAGCTCCCTTTTAGATGGTAAATAGGAACAACTTAACACCGGCAGTACGAGCTGTTAATGTTAAGATATACTATATGATATAAGATCAGAACAGATATGCAGTTTAAAAATTCAGTTGATAGTAAAAGTAATGCATTCAAATTGTACTTAAGTAAAAGTACAACAGTTTTAGCATCAAAATATACTTTAAGTGGGAGGTTAGGGTTAATTTGGTTTACTATATGTAATCATTTATAACTACTGGATACACCTTAGCCTATAACAATGTATGATAATGTGTGTGTGATACTGCAGGGATATTCTGGGTCACAGTGTCTTCAGTAACACACACACTCACACTCACACACACTCACACACACATACACTACACACACACACTCACACTCACACACACACACACACACATACACTCACACACACACACACACACACACACACACACACACACACACACCACACACACACACACACACACACACACACCACACACACACACACACACACACTCACACTCACACACACTCACACACACACATACACTCACACACACAGACATTCACACAGGTGCAGTGTGCAGCGCCCTCGTTTCTCTGCTCTGTGACCACTTCCTGTCTCTGCAGCTCATAGACAGGAAGTCAGAGACGAGCTTCCTGTCGTTCTTCTGCTCGAGTTTCCACTGAGAGTCAGTCAGGAAACAACAACAGGCCTGATGTAGAAACACCGGCAAAGTGTGTGTTGAAAAGTGTGTGTGAGCATTCAGGACAAAACGCCTGAAGGGTTAAGGAAAAGAAAGATGTTCATAAACGCTTTCATATTTTGTTAAACACCTCTAAAAGCAAATGTAAAATGGGTTAGTATACTTAACAACAATTTCCAATTATACAAAATAAACTGTAACTTCATTTAATCCCAGATTCCATATTTACACATGAATATGGAATGTGTGTGTGTGTGTGTGTGTGTGTGTGTGTGTGTGTGTGTGTGTGTGGTGTGTGTGTGTGTGTGTGTGTGTGTGTGTGTGTGTGTGTGTGTGTGTGTGTACAGTTTAAAGTAGGAGAGAGAAGCCCTTTTGTTTAAACCCTTGTTTTCCTGTAGTCGGGTAGAGCTCGATAAGAAGCTGTCTTTAGGTTTGATTCGTTTTATTTGGGTAGGTTTAGGGTCCTTTTGGCTTTCTCTAATTAGAAGCATTAATTAAACTGCTAAAGGCTATTCTCTTTGTCCCTAAGCTGTTATTGGGAGTGAGAAGAGAGGGGAGGGGGCATTGTTATGCCTAGGTTCCTGTACATCAGGGGTATCAAACTCAATAGCCGCTTTCACACCAAGTACTTTGCCGTACTTAGTCCCGCGAGCTCTGTAGTCCCTGGAACTGTCCTAGCAGATCGCGTTCACACCAGAATAAGTCCCTGAGGGAGGATTAGGTCAAATTAAGCCGCTGACGTCACTTCTTCTTCTTCTGCTTTGGGTTTACTGGCAGGCCGCAAACAACTTCACGGGGGATACTGCCACCCGGAGTCCCCGAGTCCCCCGGAGTTGGGGACTGGCTTCAGTAGAAGCTGTTGGGTCGCGTCTCCCTAGTAAATCGCCAGAAGCGCCGACACCTCCTCATCACTCCCCCCTCCCATGTTTTTTTTGTGTTGCCATGTTGTTAGTCTCTCTCCATTGGTGCGCTGGGCTAATGCTAATAATGCTAATGCGAGCAAATAAAATGGCGGTTTGCGATTCGCCCAGCCAATCAGAAATTGTTAGCGTGGCCGACACACCCACGAACCTTTTCCTCCCCAGGAAAGTACCACCTCTCTAGCAGGGACAATCTGGGGTGAAAAGGTTCGCACGAACTTGGACTAGTTCCAGATCCTTTTAGGTGTGAAACCAAAATCCCAAGAACTATCGGCCTCGTTCTTGGTGTGAAAGCGCCTAATGACTTCATTTCATGTGGCCCGTATAAGCTCTGAAAGAATATAATACGTTTATTATACGGTTAGATGCCGCTTACAGAAGCACGTTGCCCATACACTGGAAAAAATGCTGCTCCACCAGTTCAACAATATGAAAACAAGCTGTTTATTATTATCAGTTTGGAGAACTCATGTTGAACTATATTTCACCAGAATCAGGACATGCTCTGTTACAAAATGAGCTGCAAACGCTCAAAAGTGTTCTGTTTCCTGATGTTAGTTGGTGATTTTCTAATATATGTAAAAAGAAATGTGTTTCCTCTGAGATACAACTCAAATAAGATGTTTTGACTGAACAAGATGAAGCATTGTCTAAAAACAAGAGCCTATATCTCACTGCAGTGTCACTTCTGAAGTTATCATGTCTCATATCAGGTGGAGAGACATGTTCTGACTAGATATTAGACACATATACTGGCAAGATTTCGAGTTTTTGTAGTGTAAACTACATGTCCCACAATGCATCTCATTTTGTGACATGCACTGAAGAAACTTGCAATTATTTGCCCCAGACTTCTGCTTTCAGACGTAGTTAATTATGAAGTTATTACCCTATCTGATAATAATCCAATGCAGAGGCAATAATGTAAATAATACACTATTTTATATATATGTACATTTATATAGTCTTAAAGTTACAACCGGCCCTCTGAGTGCAACCTTAATGCTGATGTGGCCTGCGATGAAATAGAGTTTGACACAACAGGAACAATACTGAGACGAGCCTCTTCCTGTGAGCGGTGAAGAGGAACGCTTCAATTCTCAGAAATGAAGCACGATGATAAAAATGCTGCAGTCAGTTTGAGACGCAGAGCTTCCTGTCCTCCTTTAGGGGCGGAAACCCACATTATAACGAGTACAAGATAACGGTTAACATGTATCATGTGATTAACATGTGACTTCCTGTCTGCTGTGTCCGTTTCATTTCAACATGTAAAGGTAATAATGAAGAAAAACACACAGTTAATATCTTCAGAAAAACTTTATTGAGATTATAATTCAGCATTTCTAAAGAATCATAGAGCATTGTTAGGTATTCATCAGCTCTGGATATGAAATGGTTTTAAGTGAAGAAGCTTTCATTTGAGAAGAATGCACTTTAATATCTTCATCTTCAGAGGCAGGAGGGTCAGATTTCAGTCCTGATGTTTCCCAGAGCAGACCTGAGCCGAGGAGAGAAGACACACATTTACTAAAAACAATATATAGTTATATCTTTATGAAAGTTTCAACACCTCCAGATACTTCACTGAAGCCCCTTCCTCACATGCACTCTGTTAGTTACATGTAAAGCAGTTATAGGAGACTTAAAGACTCCTGGTAATATTAAAAGCTATCAGTAAACACAGAGAGATTAAATATAGGACTTGTTTGTTTTAAAAAAAGCTCATATTATTCACTCACTTTGTGCAAAAATAAACATTTTTTAGCCCTCTTACAGTACGCACAAAAGAGGGTTACAGAAGTCTTTAAATGTTCCTTGTGTGCTGCAGCCTTTTATTAAATCTAATTATTATTGATTTCTGTGTCTTGTTGTGTAACGTGACGTATTGCATGGCTGATCGGGGTTTCTTAAACTGCATGCATTGATTAGTGCTAAAATAAAGCACAAGATGCTAACGTATACCTGCAGCCTCAGCATCAGAACCATCAGGAACCCGGAGAACCCGCAGCTCTTCAGGATCAGGAGAATGTAGAACAGCTGAGCGCCGTGAGAGACCCTCAGATATCTCTCTGGAGAACATTACATTAAACATAATACTGGTGAAGAGACCCTCAAAGTTGAAATGATAAAACTGGAACAGAAAGTGTCCTCACCTCTCAGCGCTGCAGCTCCGGGTCCTGCAGACACACACACACACAACTATTTAGATATTTGAATTGTATTTGATCTTTTTTATTGCAATTTTTTTTATGTTTATATAAAAATATTATTCCATTTTATTTGTATTATTTATTATATTGCACACTTTTATTTCAATTGCTGTTTTTTTTAATATTTGTAATGATTTTTTATCTTTTTATTGTCCATGTTTTAGAGGACCGACCTTCCTCCCCCCCCAGGGTGTGTGCTCGCTCCTCGGTTCGATTCCCGCGGCAGAAGCTGACGCTGCAGGTGAACCTCCTCTCCGGGGAGAACCAATCAGAGAGCAGCACCGTCAGCCGGCTGCTGGTGCTGAAGTGTTCTCCGTCCCACAATGCATCACTGTCGGTCGCCACGCCATCCGTCACATTATACCCGTCGACCAACCAGGACAGAGTCACCGTATCCGGGTAGAAACCAGACGCCACACACACCAACGTCTTCCTCTTCCTCCTCCTCTTCCTCTCGACTTCACACCTGGTTTCAGAGCTGGGAAGTATTGGAGTACAAATACTTTGTTACTGTACTTAAGTACATGTTTCTGGTATCAGTACTTTACTCCACTACTTATTTTTCTGAACTTTTTACTTTGACTTCTTACATGTTGAACACAAATACCTGTACTTTCTACTTCTTACATGTTGAACACAAATACCTGTACTTTCTACTTCTTACATGTTGAACACAAATACCTGTACTTTCTACTTCTTACATGTTGAACACAAATACCTGTACTTTCTACTTCTTACATGTTGAACACAAATACCTGTACTTTCTACTTCTTACATGTTGAACACAAATACCTGTACTTTCTACTTCTTACATGTTGAACACAAATACCTGTACTTTCTACTTCTTACATGTTGAACACAAATACCTGTACTTTCTACTTCTTACATGTTGAACACAAATACCTGTACTTTCTACTTCTTACATGTTGAACACAAATACCTGTACTTTCTACTTCTTACATGTTGAACACAAATACCTGTACTTTCTACTTCTTACATGTTGAACCAAATACCTGTACTTTCTACTTCTTACATGTTGAACCAAATACCTGTACTTTCTACTTCTTACATGTTGAACACAAATACCTGTACTTTCTACTTCTTACATGTTGAACCAAATACCTGTACTTTCTACTTCTTACATGTTGAACACAAATACCTGTACTTTCTACTTCTTACATGTTGAACACAAATACCTGTACTTTCTACTTCTTACATGTTGAACACAAATACCTGTACTTTCTACTTCTTACATGTTGAACACAAATACCTGTACTTTCTACTTCTTACATGTTGAACCAAATACCTGTACTTTCTACTTCTTACATGTTGAACCAAATACCTGTACTTTCTACTTCTCACATTTCCCAAACAGGCTGGTTCCTTTAGTTTGAATGTGTGTTTGGTGGCGTGATCATTATTATTTAGAGTCATTGCGTGCCTATTGATTTGAACACGATCCGTGTATCCATCATTTCCTGGTCTTCTCTAAAGAAGAGGGACCAATGAAAACGTTGTCATGTTGCCGTTGTTCAGCATGGAAACATTCATTAGCTAACAATGACATTATTGTTCTATTAATATAAAGGGAGGTCAGGTACTCTTTAAAACAGCTGCTAGTTATGGGTACTTTTTACTGAAGTACATTTCAAAGCCCTCTTTACTTTGACTTGAGTAAAGAAGTTTAGTCAGTACTTCTACTTTCACCAGAGTATTTTAAACACGAGTATCTGTACTTCTACTTGAGGAAAGGATGTGTGTACTTTTGCCTTCTACCTGGTCGTACACCTGTCCTCACACTCTCTCTCTGAGGGGGGAAACACTCTCACCGCGGGGGGCGTGACGGTGCGATTAGGATCTGAGAGGGAGGAACACAATTAGAAATGTAAAACATATTGCAAAAAACAAAAAACTCAAATATGACAATATTAAGATAATTAGATATGTGCAGTATTCCTGAATTAAGAGCTGTGCAGATTTAGAAGAGCAAGTAGAAGCAAAGAGAAAAATAAATGTTAGACCATTTTTTTTAATGCAATGTACACCGTTTTGCAATCTATAATCGTTATCTTTTTATTTGTTATTGTTTTATTTGATGTACCCTTAATGGTCCCACAGAGGGGAAATGTACATTCTGCATTGGACCCATCGTAGTGTTAGGAGCAGTGCCTTGCTCAGGGACACCTCGGTAGCAATTGGTCCTTACGGGAGTTGAACCGGTGACCTTCCAGTTGCTAAGCCACTTTGCCACCACCGCCCAAATTGATATTATCAATAATAATGTTTATATTGCATTTGAATTAAGAGCTTCTTTAGGGTACTCAAAGACACTTCACAGGGTAAAACCCCCCACCCTTACTGCTTCTTAATGTTCACCTGCTTTCTGTATAAAGCTGCTTATTTTCTACCAGAGATGTTGAGGTGCTTGTATTTTCTTTGTAAAGACAGTCCCGTTATTCTCTGCAACTTCAAAGTTAATAAAGACAATATCACTTCGGATATGAGTTATACATATATGACCGTAGCTGTCAGTATTCTGCCATTAGCAAACGACAAGCATGGTAACACACCAAATACTGTATAGAAACCACCTGGTTCAACTTTGACTATTATTCAAATTTCATCCAATTTCATGCATTTTTACACATTTTCGAAAAAAATTTAACGCCAGTTTCAGAGAACAATGGGACACCTTCAATCCATACCTGGTAAATATTACCCAGCTTACTTTGGGTCATACATTATCTGTTTATATTTTACATATTGTTTTAGCTTACCTTAATGCTTACTTGAAGTTCCTGTCTGTAATGTTGTGTCTGCAGGAGAGCAATAATAAACAGCCAACTCGACGCAAAAACCCTGAACGAGTGAAACTAAAATAACTTCTGTCTCTTACCATTTCAAGCTGGAATACGTTATGTTAATAAAATCTCCTACATTTTAGCCCACTACCCCTCATCTAAAGACACTTAATTTAAATGTGTGTTTCTCCTTTTCTTACCCAACACGATGACTTTAGTTCCAGCTCCAAACTGAGCCGCGGCCAATGAACACGGAGCTCAAACACCGACACAAAACGCTGAGAGAAGAGATGCTCTACGTCTTTCCTCCACCTTCACACACTCTGACTTTAGTAAGGCTTTGGTCGTACGTTATAATGAGTCGACCCGTTCAGATAGAGGTCACGTTTTTAATCCACAACACATGATATTCAAGACATTCTGATAGCACTTAGTCCTTAATGTCTGTCAGACTTTGGAGTGTCTTTACATGGGATCAGATCCCAACAAAACATATGATATTAATTACATAGTTCCCTTTATTTCCCTAAAACAACATCCTTGTTATTCAGTGTTTGATTGGCTTAAAGCACTGCAAGGATCTTCTGTACCTGTATTCTGCTTTCCAGGTGGATTATTAAGTAGAAAATCTGGTTTCTCATCAAGAACAGTCACTTTTGTGCCCGTGCTGAAATAAGCTTCCTAATTAGCACAGCGAGCATGCTTGATATCAAAAACCATCGGACTAGGACCACAAAGCTGAAGGAACCAGAACTTATCCAACCGTTATTCAGCATTTGATTGGGTTTTAAGACACACATGGCTGTCCTCAGAACAGCTTAAGGAACTGCAAGGATCCCACACACACTGTCGAGTATATTCTGCTTTACAGGTGGATTCTTTGGAGGAAAATCTGGTTTCTTCTCACCAAGAAGATGAGGAATACAAAAGGCCGATTGGAAAAGAAAACAGAACTTATCCAACAGTTCTTGACTCGTTGTTTCCTAAAACAGTCCGTCAACATGCATCTCCTCTTTCTTTCTCCACCAAAGTATCTCTGGACCTTTTGCATGTTCTGAAATGTGCTTTGTGAAATTGAACCCGTCTTAAATCTGTATAAGTATTACCACTTTCTTGTCAATTTGGAAACTTTCGGAGCAACTGTTGCTTTCTACTTTCATAGAAGAGCGTTTGCATGATCTGAAATGCTTCTAAGACATTTCCAAAACCCTAAAGTTAATATCAACCAGCATCTCAAACTGTTGTGTTAACGAGGTTAGGTTTAGATTTAGTCAGAGTTATCCGACTGCTAGGTAGGCAGACAGTTCTTCCTTCAATTTCTGACGATATAAACCTCATTTGTGATGAATTGAAGTTGTGAAAACCACCAACTTACCCAGAACAGTGAGTTTAGTCCCTGGTCCGAAGTGAGCTTCAGCTGCAGAGTCACTCTGAGAGCATCCTCGACCAGAAAGGAACAAAACGTCCCAATCACTGGTGCATTGAAACCCAACAATCTTTGATATTTCTGCAGTATTTGTACAAAAAACGGCATTAAATGTTGTAATTTCGCTCGTTTTCTTGTCCAAAAACCCCAGATTCTGCTATCTTGGTGTGTTTGCTTTCCTTCCTAACACGTTTCCACATAGAAACGTTGCTTAGTTCGCTGTCAGAGGTTTTTGTACGGCGTCTCCGCTGGGATGCATCACCGTGCCCCCTGTCCTCACAGTGAAACAGCGTTACACAAAAACCTGACTTCTCTTTCTTTCCTCCCCCCCGAGATATTCCTCCTCCATATCTCAGCCTCCATCTTTGTGTCTGCAGCTCCGACATGAAGCCGCTATTTCAGTCTCTGCTAAGAAAAGAAGCAGAAAGCAGGAAGAGGAACTGACTTTGTTCAGAGTCTGCACACACATCGCTACTGGTCTCTTCATCCCACCCAGTTTTAAAAAGATCTTTATTGCAGTGACGAGGATTTGTGGGTTTCTTACACCCAATAAATGCATTCTGCTTCAGCTTTCAGTGATAAGAGGGAATCACGAAGACTTAAAATGAGCTTTAAAAACCAATAGTTTTGGTGTAAAAGCATCTAAAAATGGTGTAAATTACATAAAACCAAACTACAGTAATGATCTGAATCCCTGCACTTTGGATTAATGTAAGCTTTGCAGAAGTCTTTACAGTATAATAGATGCTAAGAAAGTGTTTATTGTTGCTTATCGACACGCTTTCTGCTTAGAAACCAATAGTTTAGGTCTTGCAAACTAGAGTAATGATCTGAGACTGAATCCTTGCACTCAGTTGCAAACGCATGTTTTGAACATGCGTTGTGAGAACATGTTTTAAGAACTCATTCATTTGTAAATTAATATCACATTTTCTGAACTTTCGTATACGTTTTGGAAAACTTCATAAAAATGCTTTTGTCAACGCCACGGTCATGCCACGGTCATGCCACGCCCTCAATCGAGAATACCGCGGTGTGAGACTTCCTGTTCCTCTTTGCAGCGGTTCTTCAGCAGTGTTTGCGTTGGATTCTCTTCAAACCATCGTAAAACCAGTAAGCATACCACCTGAGTTATTAATTACTGCTTTTTAACTAGCAAGTGTTATTTACTTTTCTTGTATTCACTGTTTTGAACGAAACATCGACATTTGAATGCATGCCAGCGCCATCACTGCTGTTAAAGTTAGACTCAGCCCTGTCGTGCTCATGTAGTCTATTTTTTCGCGCAAATGGTGTTGGGCAAAGTTTGCATCAAGTGCTTACCGACGCAATTCTGTTAAAAGTGGTTAAGTTAAGAGTACGTATTAAGAATCAACTCCGCAAACTGTTCCCCTATGCCGCTCTAAGCGTTGGCCCGGGCACCGTGATGCGGCCGCGGGGCTCAGAGGCTCTCCTGCCGTGCATGTTGTGCGGTAAAATACCTCCGTTAAAACTATTCCCTACTACTTTATAACCCAGCGGTTATGTAAGAGTAAGTCACTAATGCGCCTATTTGATATGAATTCCTCTGTATGTATTTCGCCGTTTGTTTTACTGTGAGCAATGAATTATCTTTCTACAATCTTAGATGTTTACCCAATTTAAACTCATAGTCTGCAGTTACAGCATCGAGTTGCTATTATACAAAATGCAAACTATATTTTTCATGCTTATGCAAAGCTATAGATGCAATCCATGTCCATCTGCAGGAGAGTTAACGTTAGCTCTCAGCCAGTGACGGAGGTGACTTCCGTTAAAGGGCCCATGTCATGCTTTTCCGGTTATTACCCGTCCCCTTTGTTATGAAGGTTTGTATGCATGTAAACGGTGTGCAGAGTCAAAACCCTCAAAGTACACCCTGTAGCGAGTAAAACTCTAACACAGAAAATACCTCCCCAAAACGCCTCGTTGGAGATACGTCATTGTCCATTTGAGTCTTCCATTTAGTTCCGGGTACGGCCTGATGTCAGCCTAACAT
Source organism: Trematomus loennbergii (assembly GCA_012861695.1). Taxonomy (NCBI): domain Eukaryota; kingdom Metazoa; phylum Chordata; class Actinopteri; order Perciformes; family Nototheniidae; genus Trematomus; species Trematomus loennbergii. The sequence continues at coordinate 266,650 of JAAOOA010000437.1, forward strand.
TTACTGTTGGAAGCTCTGGTTCAGTTCACAATCGATCCAGTCATGCCATGCCAAGGACCTGTTTCCTGAAATGTGAGGAGAAATCTGAGCTGTTTGTCCTACGACGGAAGAACCACGACGATGTCAGTGGTTGAAATTTCTGTTTAACACTGTTCCTTCAGAGGTTCGAAGAACGTTACTGTGTGCGCGGCATTTCACAGACGAAAGCTTCCAAAACATTGCCCAGTTTGAGGCCGGATATGCACAGCATTTGAAACTGAAGGACGATGCTATTCCTAGTTTGTTTGGACCGTTTGGAGCAGGGGAAGATTCGGGTACACAACCTGTAAGTTTGCATTGTTATTTGTGTATTTATCAAACAAGGTATCTACCACGACTGTTTAAATGTGTAAACGTGTGTCGGACTGCTAGCGTTTCCATATATCAACTCTAATATCAGCAGATGGCCTTACATACATGTATCTCATAGCAGGAGAATGTCTGCATTCACACACGAAATACTCATAGACAGTATACTCCGGGTGATTTACCGTACGGTCAGTACATTACAGTTGGCTTTCCTCCGAGCTACGCTGATAGCATGTATAGCTAACGAGGCTAGCTATACATGCTAGCGGGAAACATTGTATTCATGCCAGTTACAATGAATGACCGAACGTAGCAGACTACCCGTATAAGATTGCAATTATAAACACGTTATTGCTAGCCTAATATGAACCACTAGCTTTTGTTCATAGTAGTTTTATTACACTACATTATAGTTGCCGTTCCTCCGAGCTACGTTCATATCGTGTTTGCTACCAAGGTAAACAAGAAAGCTAGGTTAGCATATTAGCTGGCAAGCTTACTGTGTTGATTAGATAGATGGATTAGATAGATCCACACTCCTACCACAACTACTACTAACGAATCTAAAACAACTAAGTTTCTCTAATATTTTGTGATTTGCATTTGATTTCGTCCAGCCAGATCCTGGCGGACAATACATGACGGGGACGGGACTACCACACTGATGCCTCGTCCTAAAAAGCCCCGGCTGCGATAGGCAAGATGCCGACAACGGGGAGGAATGGATGATATACCGTGTATATATGTATATTTATGTTCATTTTGTACATTTCTAAAAATAAAGTTTGATGGAAATACTTAGTAGGCCTATCCTTTCTTCCCTGAATTATTTGCTCCTATAACATATCATTCATATATAGCAAACCATGATTTGATTTCTCATCAAACAGTAGTAGTTTATTACAGGTAAAAATAACTTACTCTTCTATAACAACAGTTGTAGGTACAGTTCGGTTAGTTAGCGTATAAAATATACGGCTGTACCGACGCCATTATAAGACTGATGTTCCGAGAGCGAGCCGAAAAAAGCACTGTTAGACATGGGCGGAGCCTCTCTGGTGGTTGACTAATCAGAACAGAGTGGCCGAGCTGACCAATCGGAGCACACTAGGCTCACAGGGAGGGGGGGGCAAGAGCTCCAACGAGTCGTTTAGTGGAGAGAGTGAATACTGCTGAATACACATACTTTACAGAGATGCTGTATGCGAAACCAATGTGAGTTTGGAAAATTGCACAGTATAAATCTATTTTAGTATACCTCAACAATGTAATTATGATCAGTGGAAATGGCACGAGATAAGTTTGTGCACAGATGGAAGGCTGACAGGCAGGTAGGCCATCCAGTTTATTTTAGCCGGGCCGGCTCAGATGATTGGTCGTTGCTTTTTTACAGTACTACAGCTTCCACTGATGATATTTATTTATGGATTTTTTGTCAAGCACTTCAGATATTCATTGCTATCGGGATGTTAAGAGCATTCCATGGAATATAACAACAAGTGTATCTCGAGCCGGTTTATCAAACTTACCTACCCTACCTTTAGTTAAATATCTGCCACAACATAAGTAACCGGATCAGAGTAACATTACGTACAGTCCGCGGCACTGTGAGTGCAGACGTCGATGTGTCCCATTATCATTCATATCATATCACATCATAATGTATCATATATTTCCTCATCTGAGTCAGCTGAGCCGTATCTGGCCGTGCAACACTCACAGTGTCACATACTGGATGCAGAAGTATTATTTTAAGCTAAACATTAAGTTGACGAAACACTGGAGTCAAATGTAATTAAAGTCAGATCGTGTCTGCATTCACATCCGTCCTCTTCTCTGCTGCGCACCAGACCACAGTTTGTTACATTGTTTCATTTTTCAGAAGGTTCGGTTTGCATTCACACGGGCAAAACTCAAACGGACTATAAACTTTAACACCAGTCATGTGCACGGAAATGCTGTTCAACCATTGGTCAGACATTAAGGGTAAAAACGCAAATCCCGCAATTTTCTACCGGAGCCTCTGCCATGGAGCATCGGCACCTTCGGCAGGTTATTCTCATGCTGCTGTTCATCTGGAGATCAACAGACACTAGCGGCCGCGCATATGATTATATAATCAGACAACGTCCGTTCAAAAACATTCACCGACGGCAGGTGGCTCTGACTTTTATGTATAGTTTTTAGTTTGATAGTTGTTTTTACTTTACACGACACTGTTCAACACATCATTCTGCTTCACTCTTTCACTAAAGAAATGAAGACACCCGCGTTCTTGTGACACGTAAATACTACGCTTCCTATGTTTTGGTGCGGACTGCGTTCACACAGCAATGAACCGCTCCAGAGTTCGCAAGCAAGCGTTCCGAGACCACCTCTTTTAGCGGACCAGAGTCCGGTTGTTTAGTTCACTTAAGAGGTCTCGGACTGTGTTCACACCGACCCAAAATGAACCGCACCAAGCGGCTAAACGCACCAGGGTTCGATTCAACCGGACTATAAAAGGCTGGTGTGAATGCACCCTTAGACGGGGCAGTGATATCATAAAGCTGTTAATGTACGCATTCAAACACTTTCTCTGTTACCAGCTGTATTCACCTTGCAGGTGCAGCTATGTGGCTTTGATCCTGGGTAAAGTGTTTAAGTCATGGATGTTTAAAGTTTAACTTCTTCATATTTGACTAATATTATAGTTCACTTTTCATTCAGGAAGTATGACGCTGCGCTGTCAGTACGCTTGTCCGTGTTTGTGATTGGTCGAATGCTCCAAATACCACCCCTTTCATGTGAACGCGCACCTCACTAGATAGGACACGGCTGGCTTGAGCGATCCACTTGATAACCAGCGTCGTAGGACCGCTTAGCGAGAGCGCGTATGTGTCCTCAGAGTGTGTGTGCAGCACGGTGGGAGGCTGGCAGCACAGAGGTAAAGGTCTGAGTCGGCAGCCTCCACCCTCTGGGTTCAGAGAGGAGCTGAGCACCGTGGGCCGGCTCATGGAGAACCTGGAGGACTTAAAGGGTTCTTCGGGGTCCGTGAGGCCTGTATTCAGAGAGTAGACCACCAGCTGGAGACCCCCCCAGCTCCCTGTCGGTACCAGAACATACGGGTGTAATCTGCATCGTCCTGATCACACTGCAGCGCCGCAGAGTCTCCGTCACGCACCACAGCAAACTGCGGCTGCTGGAGGAGAGTACAGCTGCAGAGAGCTGGACATAGAGGGAACAATACTATAAAGAAATGTTTTATTTGTAAAGAAAGGTGCACTTCAGCTCGGGGAGATGTTCTTACTGAAGCAGAGCAGCAGAGCCAGAGAGAGGAGCTCCATCTTCTCTGACTGACAGTCATTAGAAGAGATATCTGGAGGAGGCGTGTGGCGCAGTGGATAGAGCCTTGGTGTTGGGATCAGGGGGTCACAGGTTCAAACCCCACTGCAGTCAGCATGTCGTTGTGTCCCTGAGACTCTTCACCCCAAAGTGCTCCTGTGTGGATTGCCCACAGTATTGAGTATGTAAGTCGCTTTGGATAAAAGCGTCTAACAAGTGACATGTGATGTCTGATCCTCTGTGGTGTCACTTCCTTTTTCCTGTTCACCTGCACGCTGCGGCTAATTCTTATCAGTCTGTGCTTTTCAATTGGGGTTTTGTATTATTTTGTGTTTGATATTGTTTCTACATCATGTATGAGAGTGTTTATGAGTACGCTTTTATTGTCTTGGTTTTGTCTAAATGTATTCATAGTGCTTTTTAGATATTTATTGATGTCCAGCACTTTGGTCAGCTTTGTTGTTTTTAAATGTGCTATATAAATAAAGTCGGATTGGATAATGCTAAAGAGCGCCGTCTCTTAATATAGCCAGAGAGAGAGACTTCCAACATATCTATCTGCGTTTCTCAACTCAGAATAAATCACGTTAAGTGGGCCGGAGAAAAATAAGAGAAACTCCCTCTGGAGGTTTTTTTGGCCTCTGCAGACCATTTACATGCACTAACACCTATAGACTACAGGAGAGGAAGAGGGCCTCTAAATGTCTGTCTATCTTCCTGTCATTATCTAAGTAATCTTGCAAAGCACCTATAACGGTACGTCCACACGGTTCCGTCGCGTGCTTCAACGGAGACGCTTCCCATTCACTTTGAATGGGGTGACGGCAAGCTTTGCCGAACTGCATTGTGGTTTCGTCACGTCGCTTTGCCTCCGGGGCTCGCACTGAAAGTTCAGAAAAGTTCAACTTATCAAGCGTCACGGAAGCGCCAGCCAATCAAATCATATGCCAGTACAAGCTCTAGCCAATCAAACCGTGTGCTTGTGTGTCCGGGCGGGAGATTAATGTGATTGGTTGTTGGTTGCGCACCAGACACGCCCACCGGCAAGCTTCAACGCGACGGAACCGTGTGGACGTACCGTAAGCCTTATCAGTGTGTGCTTTTAAATTGGGGTTTTCTATTTTCTTGTGGTCTATATTGTTTCTACATCATGTGTGAGAGTTTTTAAGACATGCACTAACACCTATAGAATACACTACAGGAGAGGAAGAGGGCCTCTAATGTCTATCTATCCCCCCCCCCCCCCTGTTATCTGACTTCCTGCGTGTGGTTTCTGCAGGTTTTCACAGTCACACTAATGTTTTTGTCTGGGACTTTGTGGGTTTGTATCGAGGTGCGACTATAGGCTGCACAGAAGTAATGTCCGCTGTGTGAGGAACGCCTCGGGCGGAGGACATGAAGGAAAGCCTCTGTCTCCCCGTCTCCACTCATGTTAAAGAAACCCTGGAAAGGCTTCTCAACCACTTGGACTTTAGTGTATCTGGTGAAGCCGATCAGCTGCAGAGAGGTTTCCCCTGGAGGCCGGAGGAACCACTGGATGGAGTCGAAGCCGTTGATGCTGTGTCTGCAGCTCAGCTTCACCTCAGCGTGTTCCTCCGTCAGAACCACAGCTGGAGTCTGAAACACATCTGGAGACACTCCTGCAGCTGGGAGACAAACATCATGAGTGTCATTTCATCTATGATCAACTTTAAAGTGTTGAAGCAGAAATGAATAACCCACCTTTGACCCAGAGGAGTGGGATAATTATCACAATATAAGCGCAGTGCATGTTGAAGACTCTCCTCTGTGTGTTCAGCAGGAAGTGGAAGTGATGTGTTGCATCTCGTGAGGAGAAGAAGGTTTAACGTCAAAGGCAGGATGTCTGATACGCTGAGAATCAAGTGCTTTCAGGCAGAAGAAAATACATGTTTATCACTGCCACACGTTTCTAAATGCTGCATGTGTTGTCAAGTTGCTGAGGATGATTCTTCATGTGGAACATTTGTGTTTCTATATCTGCATCCTTTCTGTTGGCCACCGTAGTTAGACCTCTTATGAACTAACACCTGTGAACTCCAATAATGTAAACTCAAATAAACAGGACTAATCACAAGGATAAGACACAGGTGGGGAGGGCAGAGAAACTCAGGTGAACACAGTCAGGTGATCGACCAGGAGGGAAACACAGAGACAGGAAGTAAAACCAGACGTAACCAAGCCCCCAGGAAGTGCGCCGGACTCAGATGAAAATATCCGTAGTGGCCAAACGGCGGTACTACACTTCCTTTTGGTTGCCAGGCCCGGAAACACTTTTTCCCATTGACTTACATGGGGAAAGAGTGGTCTGTAAATCGTTGGATAATTTTTTTTAAACTAAATAAACTACCCAGTATGAACACTTGTATAGCCCTTATTAAAAACATTCGTTCCTCGAGTTGTAAAAATGTGCTAATAACGTTATTCTGAGAGTTATTTTCCTCTGCATTATGAACGCGCATCTAACCCACGGGACCGCGCCGCCCGGCACGTTCATGTTACGTGTTCAGCACTACATGCGTTTATCTTTACCCATGGATGCACAATAAGAACGGACCCATATCGCCTTACTGCCAGCCCACGGAGCTGTAATAATGGATATATTGCACATGTTTGCTGTCATTCATCATTTGTCAAATATTATACTACATGGGCTGTATGATTAAATCTTGTACCGTAAATGTTGTATTAAATAAAGTTAATATTACCGACGTAGATTAACGTCCCTGTAGCTTCTTATTGCATTGTGTATATATATATATATATATATATATATATATATATATATAATATATATATATATATATATATATACAGTGCAATAATTCTTTCATGCTAAATGAAGCTCTGTTGCTTGGATATCACTAGATCCTGTTACAGCGTAATATAAAAGTACATAACGATTTATGTGTAAATTAGCATAATTACTAGCTAACCGCTAGCTGCTAACTGCCGCATCGTTAATATCAAATCTATCATAATAACAAACCATTACCATGCTGTCATGAACGCGCGGTGCTGTTACGTGTACGCAAATTGACGTGTTGATGTGAACGAGCATTTTGGGGGGCATGGTTAAAGTTGCGCATGCGCTATGAGCGCACATACGGGTACTTCTCAGGCATGCTGGGTAATCTGTGACGTTTCGCTCTCTCAAAAGTTGGGCCATTTATCATCATGCGCGAATGAGCAACTCTCATAGGAATGAATGAGGCCCCGCCTCCCACGCTGTATCCAGTTCTTATTATACATCCATGGACGTAAACACACGGGGTGAACACTTTTAAGAACAGGGAAACACAGACACAAATCGTCTCATTTGAGATTTACAAGTTAGTTCTGTCTTAAAAAACGTTGCATGAAACGTTTGATGGTCCCCACAACAGTTGTTTTTAATGTACGTTATTTGCATTTAATATATTGTTCATATAGCAGACATGTGACTCTATCCGTAGAGACAAACACTGCCCCTACTGGATATTAAAAGCATTGCCTCACCCTGGAGTGTGTTCCTGTGTTTCGAGCAGGTGATCCTGTGTTCAGAGCAGGTGATCCTGTGTTCAGAGCAGGTGATCCTGTGTTCAGAGCAGGTGATCCTGTGTTCAGAGCAGGTGATCCTGTGTTCAGAGCAGGTGATCCTGTGTTCAGAGCAGGTGATCCTGTGTTCAGAGCAGGTGATCCTGTGTTCAGAGCAGGTGATCCTGTGTTCAGAGCAGGTGATCCTGTGTTCAGAGCAGGTGATCCTGTGTTTAGAGCAGGTGATCCTGTGTTCAGAGCAGGTGATCCTGTGTTCAGAGCAGGTGATCCTGTGTTTAGAGCAGGTGATCCTGTGTTCAGAGCAGGTGATCCTGTGTTTAGAGCAGGTGATCCTGTGTTTAGAGCAGGTGATCCTGTGTTTAGAGCAGGTGATCCTGTGTTTTAGAGCAGGTGATCCTGTGTTCTGAGCAGGTGATCCTGTGTTCTGAGCAGGTGATCCTGTGTTTAGAGCAGGTGATCCTGTGTTTAGAGCAGGTGATCCTGTGTGTTCTTTAGGGTTTTTGATAAACACTGAAGCAATGTGTATCATTGCGTCGTACCGAGCGTCAGGATCAGGTCTCTGTGACCGGGCTGCAGGTCATCTGGACTCAAAGCCGCCGGGTCCTGATCAACTGTTTCAGCTGAGAGCTGAATTGGAGGATGTGCTGGAAATTCCACACTTAATCACCTTCAGGTAAGAAAAGAACAAATATGCAATCTTAAACCAAAGTTGTGTCATTTAATAAAGAGTTATAGCATTTAAAAGAATCTATATTTCCAGCTGGAAGGACAGATAACCTGAACCTCCATCAAACAAATGACAAGACTCAAAAGATGGGAAGGGGAACAGCCAATGAAATTCTACATTACAGGATATTGAAGATTTGTGTCTCGACCAATCTTAAGTTTTGACATGTTAAGTATAACCGATGATAATTTGCCCGCCAACAGTCACAGTGGCACCTGCTGTCTGTTGAGAGCTAGAGAACAAGAGGCAGCCAGTCTGTGTATTGAAGGTGTGAAGAGGCCTGGGAGTGACAGCCGTAGTTTACATCAGAACTGATACATTTAAAGTTCTATGATAGAGGAGATAACACGTTGGATTTATATGATTATATAACCTTTGAGTTCATGCATTACCTGCTGCACAGCGCACAGGAGCAGCTAGGAGTGTTAGCAGTGTGATTAGCATATTTGTGTTGAAGAGTGTAATCTGAACAGAGCTGTGAAGATGGGAGTAAGAGTGAGTGCACACCCCTACACATCTGATAGGCCACCGGCAATTTAAAGTGCTACAGGCCCAAATCCAACCCCGACCCTCCACCCTTCCTGACTCCCTCTCTCTCTCAGCTGACTGACGCCTCTTCTTTATTCTGATGCTAACACTTTCCTACTTTTGCTGAGGTACAATTTGCATGCATGAATGCAGGACTTCTACACTTTTAAAATCCTGCTAACACTTTCCTACTGTTGCTTACTTTGAATGCATTACCTTCTGAGTATTTCTACACTTTTAAAATCCCTGTCCCTCTGTGTGTCCATCTCCATCTCTTCTACCCCTGTTCACCTGCACTCCCCCCTCATCACCACCCTCAGTGTGCAGGACTTCCTGTCAGACAGAGGCTCCTCTGTGAGTGAAACTGGAGAGCATTCCTCTGCTCAGGCCTCAAATAAAGACAGAATCCTGCTTTCCCCCCCTTTCCAGGTGGACAATCAGGGTCTTTGTGCAGCCGGTGCCAGGCTGGACCCCCGAGCCGGTCCACCTTCAGTCCTTCAGTCCTTGCAGAGGTGGAAACACTGGGAATATCATGAGTGAAGGAATATGAGTTTCTCGATGGATCGTGGATTTTTAAAACCTTTCCAATTTGGATTTACTCTCCTGGATGAACCATCTGCAGCTCAGGGATGATCTGATCACAACTTGGAGGTAGGCCACGGCTATGACTTCCTTTCTATCACATATTGTGCAGAGTGACCTGTCAGGAGCGTCAGTTTCTGAGCGTTCACTCTTAGAGATAATGTTGTTTTAGAGATGTCCAGATTAAAAGCATTACTTCAGATATATCCTAACCCAGTCTGAGCCTTTTAACACAAACACTAAAGCCAGGACTAAGAGTCCTTAAATCTGGTTTCCTCAGTGAGTTACTAAAGTAAAATCTGCTTTAATTGAAGTCGTAAGGGGGCAGAAAATGAGTCAGGGAATTAGGCAGGATTCACATGTAAGACCACTTAACATGCTTTATTTCAGCATTCAAAATAATTAAAAACATCTCAATTTATTATACATATACAAAATAGGTACAGATCCTTGTGGTGTTTTTCCCCATGGTTGTGTCTGTCTGCCTTCTCTCACTCAGTTTAAATCCAATTCTTTTTGAGAAAAATCCAACATTTGCACAAGAAAACAAGAAAACAAACTACAACAGATGTAGTGGGGTGGAGAGGAGAAAAGAAGAGGAAGGGGGGTTCAAAAAATAAAGAAGATATGGATCCACTGGGAACTCAGAGCTGGAGTTTGAGTGTTTCTGGAGATTGAAGAAGTTTGTCTCTCTCTGGGCACCAGAAATAAAAACTTAGCACCAAGAGGGCCCCCGCGCCGGAGAGGCCTGACACTACACAATAGTGCGGACAAACCAGACAACCAGGGGCCCCCAAAGGAAGAATAGCACCTTGAGTTTGATCTACTTCTGCTTCTGCTAAAGTGTTGCTAACCACCCCCCCCCCGTCCCCCCACCAAATCTAGCTCCACTCACACTGGGCCCTGTTCTGCTGCTCATCGCAGATCTGAGGTAGCCATAGGAGTTCTTTCAAAATAAAAGAGGTTTAACCCATGTTTCTCTGCTGGTGGTTTTAATGTGACTTTGGGACAACAAACAAATCACAACAGCTACAGAATCCAGGATGAAGAGGAGGGGGTGGGGGCAGGTGTCAGAACAACAGAGGCAAACATGGCTGTCAGTTTCACCGTTTATTCATCAACACCTGAAACGTGGTACAATGCAATTGAGTTCTGTCTGTTGGACTGTCCTTTCTTTCCTCTCGCCACAGTGCGGTGAAAAGTCTGTGTGTTTCTGGAAACTCCAGAGAGGCTTTGGCTGCATGAAGAGGGGAAGTCAATTTATTTTACACTTTACAGAAGCATATATTATTTTCTTGTTGCCAGTGAAACAAAATGTCTTCTCTACGGGATCCGTGGTGTTGGTGATGGTAAAAAAAATCAAAAAAAAAACAAGAGTCAGAAAAGTAGTGGTCCCAAGCGCGGCGATGCAAACGCCGCCACATCGCCGCCATCTTTGTTGAAGTGCAGGTTTTAGGCAGAGTGGACCATCATCGGAGCAATGGCCAATCACGAGCGAGGGGTCAGATTTGTAAGAAAAATGGCAATAGAGAAATGTTTTGGTGGGCTTTTTTTTTTGAGAGAGATGACTGCTAGAAAAAATAAAACACACACACACACAACAACAATTTCAAGTCCAGATTTCTCTTTTTACAAGAAACAGACGGGTCCAACTTCAATGCCGAACTCTTGGTCTGGAGCACCAACGTCCATAGGAGCGATATCAATGATGGGAAGGCGAGATGTTTTCGTTGTCTTGTAGTCGATGACTGTCTTTCCCCATGTACCGGTGTGTGACTGGAGGTGAAGAAGAAAGAAACAGGAGTTAGGAGGGTCAACATTCAGTTTCTGCACACTGGATTTCTACATCTTGCCTGAGGTTTTGGCCAAAAGACATCCACTAGCTGCAGCTGCTAGCATGCATGTCTTCTGATGCACTACTTCACTGATATACTGGTGCAATTGGTACAAGAGCATGAAATAAAGTTTCTCACCGTGCATCCGTCTTCCAGGACGCTGTAGGTGAAGCGGCTGTTGCCCTCGGCTCTGATCTCGATCTCGTTGGAGCCCTGGAGGAGCATGGCCTTCTTGAGGTTTCCGGCGGAGGCGTCCATGTAGGCGACGCTGTTCTTGCAGTGGTAGGTGATGTTCTGGGATGCTTCAGTGGACATGAGACGCAGGAAGGTCAGCTGGATGTTGACGTCCTGTGGCATGGAGCCCTCGCTTCCGTACTCGAACTGTGTGGGGGATAAGAAGTGGAGAGGTGAGATGGAGGTAGTAGAGGAAAGACCAACAAATAGGCAGGTAGGGATGGGATTGGAGCAGGACATAAGGAAGGGTCTGGTTGGATCTAGCATGTTTACCTGGAAGCCCTCGGTCATGGCCTCTCCGAAGAAGACGTGCTTCTTCTCCTTGATGTTCTTGCTTGTGTACCAGTTCTTCTTGGCAACCTCAGGCTGAGTTGAGGATACGCAGGTCTCTCCGGTCTCCATGTTGCAGTAGACCTTGATGGCGTCCTGAGTGCAGCCCTGGTCGGGGTCGATCCAGTACTGTCCTGCAGAGCAAGGAGTTGAGAGGGAAAAGGGTCAGAAAAAACCCTGCAATACAGATTCTGCAATCCTATTCTTTTCAGTTTCTCTAGACTACTGACCGCTCTTCCATTCGGGGTGGCACATCTTGAGGTCGCGGCAGGTTCTGGCGGGGTTCTTGCGGGTACCGTCGGGGCTGCGGATCTGCTCGATCTGCTGGCTCGGCTCTTCAGGGTGCCGTCCACCTCCAGGTCGCGATCGCGGAGAACGTTAGCGTCATCAGCACGGAACATACGGAAGGGATCGGGGGCCTTCTCCTGGGGCTGGGAGATGAAGCCGAGTTCGAATCCGCCGCCGGAGGGTCCTGGGAATCCAGCAGGTCCGGGAGGACCAGGAGGACCCTAAGAGGAAGGAGGTGGTTATTTCAATGCCGGTAGAAGCTTTGTTACACATGATTGGGTAAAATGGTTAGAGTGATGGACTTACAGAAGGTCCCATCTCTCCAGAGCGACCACGGACTCCAGGAGGTCCGGTGGGTCCGGGTGTACCACTCATACCATCCTTACCAGAAGATCCAGCAGATCCAGATGGGCCCTGCAAACAGAATAAAGAGAAACCTAAGTGTCAAAGTCCCTGAACACACTTGAAACTGCTCGTTTAAAGCTTGTGTATCTGGTTTACTCACTCTAGGTCCAGCGGGTCCAGAAGTACCAGCGGGTCCAGCCTCTCCATTGGATCCCTATGCATTAAGAACAGAAACATAAGTAAGAAAAACAAAGTCCAAGTATGGATTGTGTTGATGATGAGGATATAGAGTTGAGGGGACATACAGAGGGTCCGATGGGTCCCTGCATGCCGGTGAATCCACGGTGTCCCTTCAGGCCTCTCTCTCCAGCCTCTCCGGACTCTCCCTTGTCTCCACGGAGTCCAGCGGGTCCCTGTGAGGGGGAAGAAGGGCATGATGAATTTGGCCTTCTCTTGTCTGCTGTTAGTTCATTTGTTATTGGTGTGAGGGTTGTTACTTACAGCAGGGCCACGAGGTCCAGCAGTGCCAGAAGCACCAGCAGGGCCAGCAGATCCCTGAAACACACAGAGAGAGAGAGAGTTTAATGTAGAGGCCAGCGGGCTGCACTGAAACACAATATATTCTCTAAACTCCGGTCACTCACAGCCTCTCCACGGTCTCCATTCTTTCCAGCGGGTCCAACGGGTCCGGGGGCACCGGATGGTCCAGGGGCACCGGGGGCTCCGGATGATCCTCCCTCTCCACGGTCTCCCTAAAATCCAAAGAAAATGTGTGTCATCACCAGCATATCATGTGTTGTATATGTAAAAAGTTATTAGTTAGTGTTAAATGAATGTAGCAAAGTAAAAAGTAAAATAGTTGCCTCCCCAATGTAGTACAGTACAATTATGTTAACCCTAAGTATGTAGCATAAAGTGGTAGTACCCAAGGAATGTATGTCAAAATAGTACTTAAATATAGTACTTGAGCAAATGTACTTTGTTACTTTCCACCGCTCTGCTTAGCTTAGCATCATGGTAGCATACTGTTTGCTAAATGACTTTTCAGTATGCTCAGTTTGCTGCTGGAAAAGTGACTGGAAACACACAGTAAAATCCAGCTTCTGCATAAAAGCCACCCTAGGGTCTGGTGCTTTGCTCTAAAACCATGAGGGTCAACTGGTACTTTGTCCAAATGTGTACTTGAACTGGCAACCCTCTGGATCCAAACCCAATCCCCCTATTGAATGATACTCTAATGTGTCACTGTACCATCTGGAATCAAGTCTATCTAAGATTGGTCAGTCCACTCTTCGGGGCTTGAAGCCTTCTGAACTCACCTTGGGTCCAGCAGGTCCATCACGGCCAGCAGATCCCTCATTACCGGGGCTTCCCTAAAACACAAAGCATGTCACTTGTAAGGAAACCGTTCAATATTCAGACAGAAACATGGTGTACAGGTACAGGTGTTTCTTCTTACCTCACGTCCGGTCTCACCAGAGGCTCCAGCCAGACCAGCAGGGCCCATGGGTCCTGAGGGTCCACGCTCTCCACCAGGTCCTGAAGGTCCATGCTTTCCAAGCAGTCCCTGTAGAGGACAGCCACAGTCAGTCAAGTTTAAACCATCTCAGTTACTTTCCTGATATATCACCTGGGCTCTGTGTCTCATCAATATTGAGGTATTTGAACTATACCTTAATACTTGAGTAAATGTACTTTAATCCATTCAACTACTGCTTTTTTTAAAGCAGCAAGACAGGAAGTTACTAAGAAAGTTAATGTATACTCCCTTAAAATCACATGTGTACAGTTTGTTCTGACTAAATCATATGTTGTGGGTCATTTAAAGTCTTCTCAGTGGTTCCTTTCTATTGTTGCACCCTTTAGAAGTGGATTTGGAGTCATATTTGATTCGTCATATTTTCTGATGTACAGATGTTTTAGTGCGCTGGTTCAGATGCATGGTGCAGGTTGTGGTTCTGTAGAGTTTGTAGAGTAATTTAGGAACTCACAGAGGGTCCGTTCGTGCCAGGGAAACCTCTCTCTCCTCTCTGTCCGGGCAGACCAACAATACCACGAGATCCACCGATACCTTGAGGTCCAGGAATACCAGGAGTTCCCTGCAGGGGGCGACAGAGAGCGAGGCAGCGGTTAGACATCAGGCAACACAAAGAAAAACATCAACATCCAGGAGTTTATGCAAATGAGTCTGTAGATTGAATCGATTTGCATTATTGAACACAACCTGCCAGATAACTTGTAATATAAAAAATAACTGTCTTAATGTCTGGATTGAAGTGGGAAGATGTACAGTTGGTACCCTGTTCACCTGTAGTGAGTACAACATGTATGCATTTTAACAGATCTTTAAAGGCCTCTCCTACTCTCTGACACACACCACACCTGTTTACATCATTCACACACTCGTTTATACACACTTTATTCCTAAACAACATGCAGAATAATGACCTTTTTATGGCAGTATATTCTGATGTACGGAGTGATTCAAAGAGATATCCTGAATCCCCTCTTTAGAAACCTCTGACTATTCAGCTAGGGTGTCTATTATGTCATTCTTTACCTTCTCCCCCTAAAGGGGCTTAAAGTCAGCACTAGCTTAGTGATGGATGAACGTTTTAATATAACTTACAGAGGGTCCATCACCACCGGGGCCACCCTTCTCTCCGGCAGATCCTGGGGGTCCAGCAGCTCCCATCTCACCAGAGCGACCAGCAACTCCGGTCTCTCCACGGTTTCCTTTGGGTCCTTCCTTGCCACCGGCTCCGGGGGCTCCAGCAGGGCCAGAGTTTCCCTATGAGAGAGAAGGGGGACATTTAGCATTGCTACAGTACAATAAGAGAGTGAGAATAATATATAATGCAATGAAGGGGAAGACTTACAGAGGGGCCGGGGGCTCCGACTCTACCTGCAGCACCGGGGAATCCAGTAGCACCCTGCAGACAAACAGAGGTCCGTTAGCTGGATCACATCAGTGCACATAAGTATGATGCAAAGAGCTGCAGGGTTATTTTGCAATTGCGATATAACTTGGAAAAGTAGTCATTTTTGAAAACTGGTTCTGAAATGTGTATATTGTTTACATCCAAAGCAGACATGAATTTGCAAACAGCTGCCTAAACATGTTTGGAAAATCTCCAGATTACTCTCTCAGCTCTGTTTGGATATAAGCACCATGATTTCTGACTTCTACACTAGCTGCTCATGAGTAGAAGAAAGAGTCAAATGAAGTCTTACAGGGGGTCCAGCGGTTCCGCGGGCACCCTTAGGCCCAGAGTTTCCATTGGGACCCTGAAAGGACACAACGTGTTGTCAGTAAACATGTCAGAATTAGCCTCAACTTCTTATGTTCACTCTGAGTCACAGGATGAGTTTACTAACCTGAGGTCCAGCGCCACCAGTGGGTCCAGAAACACCGGGGGGACCAGCATCTCCCTTACCACCGTTATCTCCAGACTCTCCCTTACCACCAGGCTGACCATCAGCACCCTGTGGATGGAGACAAATCAGAAATGATGACACTTCAAACTAAAGGAGAACAGTTGGTGTGAAGATATTCTTGAAGAGATACTTACAGGAGGTCCAGCGAATCCAGCGGGTCCGGGGGGTCCAGACTCTCCACGCTCACCCTGAAGAAGAAGAAGAAGAAGAGAAGAAGAAGAAGAAGAAGAAGAAGAAGAAAAGAGTCAGTCAATGATTCAAGCAGCTAGATTGTTAGAAACATCTCACAGGTCAGCGTCTTGAGCTTCAACCTCAGGATCCATGTATCTGTGATCCTCTCCAGAATGGAAGTAGTCATCACATACAGAGCATCAACTAGTTCCTGAACAGTGTCCTTCACATGCTGATATCCAAGAGAGGGAGTTACACAGTCACAAGATGGAGGAATAGAAAGCAGTATTCAATGTTTACTTCAGATTAGCTCCACGTCAGAAATGAGCATGCTTGTCATATGTCTATCTCCATAGAGGCTGAATCATCATGTTAATCACATAGCTATCATATGCCTCAAACAGTCCTGATGCTCTTCTAGGTAATCATACATCCTGTCATGTACACAGCTACAGTTGGGATACCTTTGTTATCATGTTACTCTCATGTTGGAGGAGGACATCCTGTCATGTTCACAGCTACAGTTGGGATACCTTTGTTAGCATGTTACTCTCATGTTGGAAGAGGACATCCTGTCATGTTCACAGCTACAGTTGGGATACCTTTGTTAGCATGCTACTCTCATGTTGGAAGAGGACATTCAGGATTTTACCTACAGAGATGAAGCTTTATCTTCTAACAGAGTGGTGCCAATGGGACTTGTTACTTACAGGGCCTCCACGAGATCCAGCAGGTCCGCCGGGTCCGGGTGCTCCAGCGTCTCCCTTATCTCCGGAGGATCCAGCGGGTCCAGGAAGTCCAATAGGTCCAGTCAAGCCACGGGGGCCATCCTTTCCACCAGCACCATCAACACCCTTGCCTCCTTGGTCTCCCTGGGGTGAGGATGGAAAAGGGGGGAGTGAGGTTCATGCATTGGATACTGGACTGCTACTATGGATGGTTATATATACTGCTGGGGAAATATGTTCCATCACATATACGACTGGAAATATCATGACTACTAGGAATATGGTTGTGGAGACTCACTCTGCCTCCTTTCAGTCCTGGAAGGCCAGCAGCACCACGCTCACCGGGCATACCCTGAAGTCCTGGAGGACCCTGAGCTCCAGAGTTACCTGTGGCTCCAGCATCTCCCTGTGGAAGAGGAGGAAGGGGAACAAGGGTTACACAAGAACTCAATCAGAACTCCATCAAGAGTGTTTCTGTCATTTCTAACGTTGTTTACCTTAGCGCCATCGTTTCCACCAGATCCGGGGGATCCACGGGCTCCAGCGGGTCCAATAGCACCAGGAGATCCACGCTCTCCGGGGAAACCTCTGTCACCCTGAGGGGAGGGGGGGGGAGATAATTGGGTTACTTTAAGTTCCAAGAGTGGTCAAAGAAATCACTTGGATCTATCTTACTGGATTGCATAACTATGAGGAGGATGATATTCCCTGAATGTAGTTAAGATAAGATCAGATAGGATAAGATGGACTAATTAAAATGATATACAGTTAAGTAACTTTAAAATAAGAAATGAATTATATGAATATATATACATACTTGAGTCATACATACATATTACATATATTTACATGTATGTGTGCCGGTACCTAGCTTTAGACTGTTAGCATGATGGCAACAGTATGTAGGAACCGTTTGTAGCCCGTATCAGACTTATCTCCAAAGACCCTCGACTAAATGACTGGTGACTTACTCTGTTTCCAGCGGGTCCAGCTGCTCCAGCCTCACCGGACAGACCCTAAACAGAAAGAGAGGCAATTCATGCATTAATTTACTGGACAGTATCAATATGATCAGGTATCTGAATCAGCCATATTTGGGTCAGTACCTGCTCTCCGGGCTTTCCACTCTCACCAACGGAACCCTGGGGTCCGGGAAGACCCTGGAATCCAGCAGCTCCACCAGATCCCTGCTCTCCTCTCTCTCCAGAAGGTCCCTGAACATAAGCAACAAGGGGAGGACTGTTAGTGCCAACAGGAAGTGACCAGAAGTCGGGCAAAGTATGATTTGTTTTCACTCTTGGTTGTGAGGCTGAGAAACAGGCTATGTTTTCGGGCTTGGTTTGTATGTTTGCAGCCGGATTACGGAAAAACTCCAGCTTGGATTTTCATGAAACTTTGTGGAAATGTTTTGCATGAGCTAAGGAACGTTTTGGAATGGATCGGAATAAGAATAGGGAATTTGTGCGCCATTATATGTGCTGTCAGAAGTCGGAGCAATAGGATACAGCACAATATTGGTGTGGCTTCCATTTTGCTTCCATATTTAGACCTAAAGCTAACAAACCCACCAAAGTCAGAAGAAGTACTTTCCAACTCGGTAAATGGGACCATTCCAGTCTCGATAGAGGTGTGTGCTCTAGATTTGTTGATGTATTTTGTAGTGAGTGTTTTACTTACAGCAGGTCCAGATGATCCTGGAGCGCCAAGATCTCCGTCCTTTCCTGGGGCACCCTGGGTAAAGAGATGGCAGTCTTTCAGACACAGCATTACAGGAAAACAGTAGAGTAAAATGGACTCAAAGTGTGCAGTTTAGACAACTTACAAGAGCGCCAGTGGGTCCCATCACACCTTTCTCGCCAGGCTTTCCACCCTCACCCTGCACAGAGAAGTAGAACATGTTACAGGGTGTGTAGAGCAGTTTTCAGTAGCTCAGTTCAGTACAATATTCAGGAATATATGGTCTATGTGAAGAGACTCACAGCGGCTCCCTTGGGTCCGGGGAATCCCATAACTCCGGGCTGACCTCTAGCTCCAACGGGGCCGGGGGGTCCGGGGCGACCATCTTGTCCAGTGGTTCCCTGGTATAAAAAAGATGAATTGAAATTAAGGACAAACAAATCTCTGTGTTTTGATGAGATTGTGTTGTTATAGTGAATCTGGACTTACAGAAGGTCCAGTCTTGCCATCGGGTCCAGGGCTGCCGGGGCTACCAGTCATACCCTAAAGGAAGAGGTCAGGGGTCAAAACATGGCATGGGCAAGGACTTTATTGATGTTTCTGACAATAGATTGTAAAGGAAACTCACCTTAGCTCCAGGAAGACCGGACTCACCAGTACGACCAGACTCACCAGTGGAACCCTTAGCTCCAATGGCTCCAGGGCCACCGCGCTCACCATTGGCGCCTACGATGGGAGGGAGGGAGGGATAGTTCGATCAGAAACAGATCAACAGTTTGTCAATTAAATACAAGAATGGAGAACATTTGTGTTTGCTCACTTTGGCACCGGCAGGTCCATCAGATCCGGGGAAACCACGACCGCCAGGGGCACCCTGCGGAGAGGGAAAGCTCAGTTAGCAGCTGCAAAATAATCTAAATAGCATAAGCATTACAAAAACACCGTGAGGCATATTGCATTGTCGGTCGAGCTTTGTTTATATTCTAAATATCTAGAAGGTATGCTTTGTTCCTGCATTAGCATTGGTTGTACAATTCTTTATCAAGTCTTTCTTCTCTTTAGAGTCAGTTCCCACCAGCAGAGGGCGCTGCTAGGACTTCCCCTCTTGGTATTACACTTAATAATTAGTCATATTAAAGTAAACAGAATGATATAGTGAACATTAGATCAGATAAGATGCATACTCTCTCTCCTGGGCCTCCACGGGATCCTGCAATACCGGGCACTCCTGTGGATCCTCTCTTGCCTTCCTCTCCTCCTGGTCCTGGGGCTCCCAGAACTCCAAGAGCACCCTGCACAACACACACAGCGTTAGAGATGCATACATGTGTGTGTTTACATCAATATGCTGACTGTGGTGAACTTCAACTTACAGCCTCTCCCTTGACTCCAGCCTCTCCCTTGGATCCTGGGGCTCCTGCCTCACCCTGAGGGACACGAGCAGAAACACAAACATTAAAAAAACTAATTCAACATCAACTAAAAATAATTTAACTCAAATATGCATGTGATGCATAAACAATAACTGAGATGATCTGTTTCACTTACAGTGTTTCCCTTGGCTCCTGGGGCACCACCAGCACCTTGGCCTCCGGGGGGTCCACGGGGTCCGGGGAAACCGGGTGCTCCTGCAACTCCAGCAGCACCCTGCAGGGGCAGCACACACAACTGGTTAATTTCATGCTGGACTGCAAGGAACCAGACCTTTAGGTAGTAAATGTTCAGACAGGGACACTCACAAGGTTTCCCTTAGCTCCGGCAGCTCCATCAGTACCGGGGCTTCCCTGAGAGGCGAAAGGAAGGGGAAGGGGTTTTATTTAGACCGGAAGATGATGAAGAAATGATGAAGACATTGTTTTAAAGCAGGTTTTTGTTTGTACTTACAGAAGGTCCAGCGGGGCCAGCAGGTCCGGGGTTACCGCCCTCACCACGGGCTCCAGCGGGTCCCTCGGCTCCACGAGTTCCCTGTGCTCCAGCATCTCCTGAGGGTAGACAAACAACCGTCAGATCATCATAACCAACGCCAGAAGGCTGGGATGCATCATGGGTAAAGACATGTGTATGTTGGGTGTTTTAAAGAGAGCAAGGTTACAATATCTGTGGACAATTAACTAAAAGTAAAGCTTTGTGTAACCCAGCAAACACGGGGTACATATCTTAATTAGGAATATTCAACATTAAGAATTGTATTGTATAATATTGTCCATCAACAGTGCACACAAATAACTATATTTAATATCCATAATGTTTGATATTCTGTCACTTTTCACGCACCTGAAGTTGGACAACCTTGTTTAAACCCTATCCTATCCAACCCTGTTTTAAATCTAACTAAGGGTCATATATGTTCAAATGAACGCTTGAAAGCACTACAGAGTCAGATCAGTAGATGTCTAATGACTGCTTCTACCTCTTTTGAGAAGAGAAGGAGAAATGGCATGGTGTGGTGTTACTTGGGATTGACAGGCCATGGAAGTTTGAGGAAGATGTTGAATATGAGACATTAGGAATGGAGGTTGTTAGAATGATTGGATCATAATGGTGTTGTTGTTGCACCTTAGATCCAGGGCCACCGGGGAATCCAGCAGGTCCAGATGGGCCAGTGGGTCCCTGGGAGGAAACAAAACACACACAGGTTCAGGTAACTGCAGCAGGTGCATCTGGATCCAAATCTGAGTTAACACCAGATGTGTCTTTCTCTGAGAATCCCCCTGGGGTTTTTAAACCAGGGTCAATGGAAGTGGTACTTTGGGAGAACCGCTGAGAACATTTTAAGAGTAAGAAAAGCAAATATACTTACGTTGGGTCCAGCAGAACCAGCAGCACCGTCGTTACCACGAGCTCCCTGCAGCACACAGACACAGATGATTGGATGATGTGTTCAATGACCAACTCATGATGATTGCAGTATTGTATTTGTGTGTGTGTGTGTGTGTGTGTGTGTGTGTGCACTCACAGCAGCTCCGAAGCACCGTTGCGACCTCTCTCACCGGGCAGTCCACGGGGTCCCTGAGAAAAAGAGTCCGTTAGTTTTAAAATGGCATCAATCTGAAAGGAGGGGAAATCCAAGATAGCATCCATGTGTCAGATAGGGGGCGTTTGTTTTACTCACCATAGCTCCGGGGGTACCGTTCTCACCAGCAGATCCAGCCTCTCCCTAAAGACAGAAACAGGTGAGGTGAGGAAGGAGTGGAGCGTCATTACTCAATGCCAATCTGATATGGCTGCTTCCATTCCTGCTAATGCTAGTTGCTTCTCGTCGTAAGGAGGACAAGTGTTCTTGAGTTTGGCTTCAAAACGACATGTTACAGAAACTCTGCAGAACAAACTGGGTGAGTGGAGTTTGCAAGATATGGGATTTGCGAAGCCGGACAAGTCTAAAGAAAAGAAGCTACTGGTTGCATTACAGGAAATATAGATGCTAGTTGGAGCTTATGTAAGGGACTCAAATCAAGCTTCTGTCGCTCCCTATGTATCACTCTTCAAGGGGCACAATACACTAATGCTCTTAATATATCATAATAATGATAATAATGCATTTAATGACTTTCTCTACGAGCCCTTTGAAAAAGCCCCATTTGCTTTAATTGGCTTGCAAGAAAAGTATGGTGGTGATGTTATATGATATTCTTATAAGCCTGCTCGTGCTGGCTTTGTTGAATCCCATGTTTTCTGACCCAAGGCTGCCTATACATACTGACCAGGTGTGTGATTACATAGTTGGTGTGTTGGTAGGCTTTACAGATACCCAGATGCATGTGGGTTTAAGAGTACTAGATATTCATTTCCTTGCGAGTTCAACTCCTGTTTCTGTGGCCACTGGGGGGTTCAGATTGTCATGTTTCAGAGAGGCAGTCACCTTGGGTCCAGCGGGTCCGCCGTCTCCCTTGGCTCCATCCAGACCGCTGAATCCCTGCAGAGAGAGAGAGAGGTTTAAAGTTAGCGCTCGGTTAGCGGAGATGCTATGGTCGTGTCTTGTTGAACCCGGAGCTCGGACTCACTCTGTGTCCCTTGATGCCAGGCAGACCTGGAGTTCCTGGGAATCCACGAGCGCCCTGAGGGAAGGAGGAGAAAGAGGAGACACATTCATTATCACAGTTTTAGAATATACATCAATTAGAATATAAGATGTATTCATTGGCTTTGTAACTCACCTGTGGGCCGGATGGTCCACGCTCACCGTTGCGACCGGGCTTGCCAGACTCACCCTAAGAGATAGAGAAAGTTAGTCTTTGGTGGATGAAGTGCTGATTTTGTACTAAAATGAAGTTAGCAACACTAGATTGTAAAGATATTCAGGTACAAGTAAAAGTCTGGCATTCAAAACCTGAAGCTACAAAACTAAGATAAAAGTATTGGCTTACATTTCGGAACAAACTTAGGTGAAGTAAACTACCTATCATTATTACTCTGAGATCAATGAATAAGAGCAGAAGGACTTACATCCTCTCCGTTCTTGCCAGAGGGTCCGGCGGGGCCACGGGGTCCCAGGGCACCCTGCAGAGACAGAAACACTGAGAATGAGGACAAACTCTCAAGGTGAATTGTGGGTAAATATGAATGTCCATTATGCTAATACTTACAGAAGATCCAGCCTCTCCAGACTCACCAGGGGGGCCGGTGAATCCCTGAGGTCCCTGTAGGGGGGGGGGGGGGGGGGGGCATAAACACCATTAATACAACACCAATACTGTACATGTGAAGTACTATGAGGTGAACATTTTATTTTGTAGTCTTCTTTCAGATTTGGGAAGAATGAATCTGATGTAATCTAAATCCAACCTGGTTCAATTATAATTTACTTTAAATAAGTTTTGACTTTCTTAATTTAATTTGAGCTTGTTTCAGATCCGTTTGCTAGGTTTAGTTTAAGGTTCATTTGTCCCTGAAAGGTGTTTAAAGGCTCTGCTCACTTTGTTGGGAAAACGAGTTACTAGTCAAATAAATGGAGTTCTGGCTCCAACTCAATTCCCAGAAGTCTGCTGCAAAGTCCAGATTTGATCAAGACATTTATTGATGATATATCGTATTTATTTTTGGTAAATCCCAGAAGCTCAAAGCTAACCGACTGGCTGCGACGTTTGAATGATCCTTCCTGGATCTGACAAGTCGTATTTGAGTGAGGAACATGGAGAATAATGAAGGAAAGGTGCCGTTTCGTTGGCATGGCCCAAGCTGAAACAATTACACCTATTTATTGTTTTGCTTTCAGTTCAGTGCGTTTCAGACTGAACTCTTTCCATTTCATTTGGATGCACTTGTGTATTGCATTCTGTCTGAACACACAAGACACATTTCTGCAGCATTTTCAAACTCCTTAGATAAATTAGGAAATGATTGCTGTTTTCATTCGGATGAGGAAATGAACCGAAGCCATACTGGAACAGTGAGTGCACCAAAGAGAGAAGGTGATGTTTGAGTTGTTGTCGGTGCCCTCTACTTCTCTATCCTCAAAGATCAAGCTTTTGGGGTTTTGAATAGAGGAAGTGGGGTACTTACGCTAGATCCAGGACCTCCGGGGGCTCCACGGGATCCCGGGGACCCTGTCAATCAAAAAGAGGCAAGATCAGACACTGCATCACTCTGATTAACAGTTAGATGTGTGTGTGAGCGTGTGTGTGGTGTGAGTGTGTGTTGGTGTGTTTTCTTACCATGGGTCCGGGCACAGACATGCCAGGTGATTTATCGTCATAGCCTCGAGACATCTGAGGGGAGAAGTTCTGGAAAAAAAGGGAAAAGTGGTTTAAATATTACAATCCAGCTCATATGGGACACAAGATGATAATTAGGTTATAATGACATGAAAACAATGCATTTTCTGTGTTGTTTATATGACATATATGATAAAGGATGCACTCTGGGTATAATCACAGCCAAAATATCCCAAATGAAGTCTGAATTATATCCTAAAAAGTTTTAAGGAAAAGCTGCTTTGTGAGAATATAAAACAGTCTCCTGTTTCCATCTGTGTTCTGCTATATCCATCATCAGTTCAGCCAGGATCATCCCAAACCCTTTGAGCTTATCTCTTGCTAATGTCTCCCAAAACTATTGTGATGAATAAAGAATAAACCTATCTATCTTAAGCTCGATCTTAGATGCTAAAGAGCTTTATATGAGATATTGCAGCTGATGAGGCTTTAGCGACTCTGTTAGCTTAGCGTGTTCAATGGAAGTCTGTTGTTTATATTTTGTGGTAGGTTAGGATGGAAGTCAGAAACAAATGAATCAGAGCATGCTTCATTCAATTGTGAAACTGTAGGCTTAGGTGGTGAATTAGCCTTTGAGTCATTGGCTAGCTCTATACAAACATGCTACATCTGACTGGCATGTCATATTAGCATGTTAGCATGTTACATAGGAAACCAGAAATAGGAAAGAAATCAACAATAAACTTATTTGAATGAAGCTTGCTAGATTAGACTGTGATACTATTAGCAATATGTGTTAAATAAGCATACTAGTTAATGTCTCTCTTTTAGCATGCTTAATAACACTGGGATAATACTGTATGTTAGCTTAGCATAGTGAATTAGTATATGAGTCAATGATCAATTCTACATAATAAACCAAAATTAGCCTGCCAATGTTAGCTCAACTACAGATCACAGTTAGTGGGAATATTAGTTTACTAAGGTTAATTATGATGAGGATCAATGGGAATGTTAGTTTAGTATAAAGTTGCTGACTAACCAGATCTTAGCATGCTAACTTAGATTGTGAAGCTTTGGGAATGTTAGCATAGATGTAGTAAGAGTTTGAGCATCATTCGAGAACAACTCCATATCTCTGTTTGCCCCTAATGAAGGTCTGACCGTCTGACCTCAGTCTGACCTCAGTCTGACCTCAGTCTGACCTCAGTCTGAAAGCCAAACTCTGAGACAGTTATCTGAAGCTAAAGATGGATTTGTAGAGATGAATGAAACGCTTGAGTTGTATCTGTTCAAGTGGGATCCAGTTTCTCTGCACTTCCTGTCTCTGAAGCTGTGTTGACAACGGGTTGATACTGGTCCTTTTGATGACCAAAGAAAGTCAAACCAAAGCCCTCAGGTGGTGTGTGAATGCTCCGAACTAGAATAGGGATTATGGGTAGTGGAGACAAAACTAACCAATATACTTCTATGGCTTTTTTTCTTCATTTGTTTGTCTGACCACCACAGAGGAAGAAGTTCTTAAGACGCCACAACTCCCAGAAGCTTCACACATGAGTCCCATCCCCACTGAGGCTCTTCTGGACCCCAACGAGTCACATACAGAACTGCAAATATAAGATGTGCAACTTACTCCTCCGAGGCCGGGGGGTCCTGGGGGGCCGGGGGGGCCGGGGCGGCCGGGCTGGCCATCCATACCATCTCTACCAGAGGAACCAGCGGAACCCTGCAGGGGGAGAGAAGAGGAAGGGGTCAGGATCCTAATAAATCACCTTCTTTAAATCCACTGAAAATACACTTTTTTTAGGTTCTTATCATTTGTTTCGCTTGGTTGCAACTTTAAATGTTTGCTTCCTTTTAAGATTCCCTTCTACCTCGACCCTTGTGTGTCTGTCTGTCTGTCTGTCTGTCTGCCTGTCTGTCTGTCTGTCTGCCTGTCTGTCTGTCTGTCTGTCTGTGCATGTATCTCACCTGTCCCTGTACCTGTTCATCATTTCGTTTTTGGGTGAAGGGGTGGGATTCAGATCATTTGTTTATATATAATTTGTAAGTCAATTATATTTTGTTTATCAATTTGATACTGCTTAAGTTTGTACAGTATCATAATTATCTTTTGTATTATTGTTTTACACGTTCGAAATAAATAAAATCAAATAAAAATCTAAACTGTTTGATTGGTTCAAACCGATCACATGACTGCTTTTAGTCTTCATTCATCACTGTGTGTAATCTTTTATATCTCAGGTGTGTTTTAGTGATGGAAGCAGCATTACACCTGGAGGAGGGGCAGTTCAAACCCCTGTGAGACTGACCAATCAGGAATGGACTAGTGGTCATGTGACCTCAGCAGACAGGAATTAGGTAAGAACCACCATTTACTTTGTTATAGGAAACCTTCTATATTTGATCAACAACTCAAAGTAAATGTTCATAATTAATTTGACATTGTAAATAATATGAAAATATTCATAATAAAAATGATATTCAATTATTTATTATAACATGTATTTGCAGTCTCAATAAAACCCCTTTATGTCAGAATGTAAATAAATGACCAAATACAAATAAAAATCTGAATTGTTATAAATACATAACAAATATTTTAAAAGTTTGTTTTCATAGCAAACATTATTAAATAAATAGATTGGCATCACCACTGCAAAACCCTTAATGTTTGTAAGATTATGATGATCACAGATCATCGGAGTTTTCTGTGTGAAAAGTCCCAATACTCACATTTTCTAACTATCCTGCGTCTTCCTCAGTGTGCACGTTTCAACCTGCCCTCTGCATGCTTCCCTCCCTGCTCCCTGCTCTCAGTAAAGCACATTTCCTGCCCTAATTTACACACATTTCAGGATCTATATGTGCCATTTAATGTTGTATTCAAACCTTATTCCATGTGTCTTCATGCACGCATTGCAAAACCCATTATAAAAACGATGCTAGCTGCCACCGAGCTGTGAGATCTGATGCTACCTGGACTAGCTTCTGTTGACATGAGTCATCTGAGTGCTGTTACTTTCCTACTTCTTCAGAAAGATCCTGTTTCTACACGTTTCTCTAAGTACAGCTGCCCTAACCCCATCACAAACCCTCAGGAATCCACTCAGACAATGAACGCACCACCACAGATTAAAAAGTGAGTGTTGGACGTACCCTGTCTCCCTTGACTCCACGCTCTCCTCTGGGTCCCTATAAGAGAATAAAACAAAATAAAAAGTATACATAATGAGAATAATGACCAACATGATTCATAGACTATGGGATCAGATCGAAAAAAGGTATTAGTTAGACATGAAAGTCTATTAAAGTCTATCAATTAACAATGTGTTTCCATTCAGTGAAATACATATCATTTTCACTTCATGTTCTAACTCTCAATGATCAATGATCAATATCACTATCAATAGCTACATGGAACAGGTCAATCATCATTATTATGGATCATAAAACATCAAATTAATATGTACCTCAGCCTGTGGCTCCTGGAAGCCTGCGGAGAGACAGAGGAGAACGTGGGTTAGAAATGGAAAACCACATTTTACAAAACAATAAATAATGCATTTAAGCACGTTAAAGCCAAATGTGAAAGATTTTAAAAAGATGGGAAATGTTTTGGCTTTGCTTTTTAGTAAATAAGAAATGTCAAATGAATAAGAAGTGAATGCAGGGGACATTCATCCTGCAGAATACCTGAGGAAGGGTCAACATCATGGATATAGCTAGATATAGCACTAAATACATCAATAACAGCAATCTATATATGTGTACTTCTTGTTGACATGGAAATGCACCGTCAGGGTTGCTATTTTAATTTAGCTGGACCTGTTGCAATGGCATCGAGCAGTTCTATGATATTCTACACTGGGACAGGTGACATGTAGTTATGTGGATAGGGTTAGTACAGACTAGCACAGGTATAGAAGAGGTGCAGTTGGATGCAGTGATGTAGACGGGTGTAGTTAGATGTATGTATGTGGGTGCAGTGATGTATGTATGGGGTGCAGTGATGTATGTATGCGGGTGCAGTGATGGAGACGGGTGTAGTTGATGTATGTATGTGGGTGCAGTAATGCATGTATGTGGGTGCAGTGATGTAGACGGTTGTCCTTGAAGAAGCCGCTGTGTCTGTAAATGCTTTGGCTAAACTTGTCGTATCACTGTGTTGTGATTGTGTGTTTTAAAATGGTCTGTAACTGTGCTGCTGTTAGCATTCTTCAAATAGTAATGCATGTATGTGGGTGCAGTGATCTACGTGGCTGCAGTGATCTACGTGGGTGCAGTGATCTACGTGGGTGCAGTGATCTACGTGGGTGCAGTGATCTACGTGGGTGCAGTGATCTACGTGGGTGTAGTGATGCATGTGTGTTGGTGTAGTGATGCATGTATTTGGCTGTAGTTTGATGCATATATGAGGGTGCAGTACCGTCGTCGGGGCAGATGGGGCAGCACTCGTCGTGGGGGATGATGGGGTTGGGGCAGTCGGTCGTGTCCTCGCAGATAACTTCGTCGCACATCACCGTGCCGCTGTCGCACACACAGATCTGACAGGGTTCAGGCTTCCACACATCCCGGTCCGCAAACACCTGGCCGTCCAAGGTGCAGCTGCCACCTGTACCTATGGGGGGGGGGGCAGGTAGAGGGACAGGTGAGATACATGCACGTGTGGACAGAAATGCAAAGCAAGGGTCGAGTTGGAAGTGAATCTTAAAAGGAAGCAGGGACTGAAAGTTGCATCCAAACAAAAGATTATAAGAATCTAGAAAGTGTATTTAACAAAAATCTGAATATATTTATGAAATATCTCTAGATTCATTTGAACGGATGTAATACCCAGTGCGTAGCTTTTCAGATTTCACATATTTTTAACCAATAACACTCCACCTAAAATGTAGAATAATATTACAAATTAAATGTGTAGTTTTTATATATTTCATTCTCTCACTCTTAGCATTAAAAGGGTGATCATGAGATCATTTATCTACGTGGCATCAGGGTTCAATCTGCATCGACCAATCAGAGCTGGTTCAATCCCATCCCTACAGTCAACATGTGGAAGAGTCCTATTACTTAATACTTATCCCCATTTTGCTCTGAATAAAAGCTATAAAACATGTAATGCAATATATTGACACGAGCGTGATGAAGAGAGGAGAAAGCTGACGGCAGTGTCGTGAAAACATGAAGCAGATCTGATGATGTTGAAGGTTTGAACTCAGCAGAAAGAGGACAGGTGACGGAGAGGTCACGTCAGCACGGAGCAAACGTGATTTCATTTCCCTTTCAACCACGTCTAAAAAACCCTCAGCTCCTCTGCTCTGACTCAGAGTCACTTCTTCCGAGCTGCGTTACATCACTGAGCGTCTCTCAGCTGAACTGAACCCAAACTGGGCCTCCTCTCTGGGGTTAGAAACCTCCCAGCATGCCTCAGTGCTGAGCTCAGAGCGGCGGCTTGGCGCCAGCTGCTGGAAACACTGCATGTGTTTGCAATTAGATGATACAAAAAAAAAAGAGT
Source organism: Trematomus loennbergii (assembly GCA_012861695.1). NCBI lineage: Eukaryota > Metazoa > Chordata > Actinopteri > Perciformes > Nototheniidae > Trematomus > Trematomus loennbergii. The sequence goes on from JAAOOA010000437.1 coordinate 295,929, forward strand.
GGAAAGAAGAAGAAGAGGAGGGGGAAGGAGGAAGAGGAGGAGGGGTGGGGGACGTGGCGGCCAGATGTTTCTGCAGGACCTTTAGCTGCCTCTGGGTGGCGCTCTGACACCACGTCTGCTTCTCAACAGCTGAGATCTTTCCAGACAACATCTGGAAAAAGTGACTCTGAGCTCTCCACCGTTTCTTTGTCCTGAAGAAGCTGTATTCTCTCTGACGCTAAACTGTGGCACAAAGGGGGGAGATCGCTCAGGTTGTGGAGGTCAAATGTTTCCGGCAGACGAGACTACCCCTCCCTCTCTGACTCCTCCCCCTCCCACCTGGCCAACTCATCACTTGGCTCCAGGCGGTGAATCCACATCAATCAGATCTGAGGACATCTTTCCCTATGTCCTCCAGTCCTGCTGCTCCCTAACCCTAACCCTAACCTAACACTATATTATCTAAACCTAACCCTAACACTATATTATCTAACCTAACCCTATATTATCTAAACCTAAACCATCCCAAATCATACCACCTTTTCTTTCTTTTGTCCTCCTTTGGGAGTCTTGTTGTGGGAGGACATCATCATTAAGGGGGGGGTAAATTAACAAAATGCCACGTACAAGAAGTCAAACTAAACCTGTTGTTCTTTGGGGTTCAATTTGGATAAGACATGCATTTCTGCTGTTCTCACTCAGAAAAGCTTCGCCTGGAGGAACGACTGGAAAACCTGCAGCAACTCGCTCTGCATGCATGCATCGGAGTGGAGGGGGGGGGGGGTAGAGAGGCAGAGACAAACAGGGAGAGAGAGAGGGGCCTTCTCAAGATGCCCAATGCATTACGTACACCCTGTTCTGTTTAAAGTCCTGCAGAGACTCCTCCATCTATCTATCTTTCTATCCACCTATCATCTATTTAACTATCTATCTATCCATCTATCTATCTATCTATCTTCTATCCATCTTCTATCCATCCATCCATCTATCTCTCTATCTATTTACTATCTATCTATCTATATTTATCTATATATCTAGGAGTAGATCCCATCAAAGTTTCCTATCTCCTCTTCAAACTCCCTCCTCTGTCTAAGATCTCAGCAGCCGTCCACCCACGAAGAGAAAATCCACAACCATCCAAAAAACAAATCAAAAAGTTAAAAAAGCATCAGGAAAAGGCAAAGGTTTCTCCGTTAGAGTGCTGACTTACGGTCGTCCTCGCCCTGTGCTCGCACCAGGAGCACCGTGGCGCTCAGAAGCAGCGCCAGCCGCATATCCACAAAGCTGAACATGTCTAGATGCCACCAGACATGTAGACTCTTCGAGGAAAGAGGAAAAAAAGTTGGGGATGTTTTCTTGTCCTGCTACACTCCACTCATACACTGGTGTTTGGGCAGGGTCCGTCGTCTGTTCACTGTCCCTCGACCCCAACAGAAAACTCCCTACTGCCTACACTCACTTTCCACCAGGGCTTTTATATGGGAGGCTTCAGGAGGGAGGTGCCGGGAACTGCACCCTCATCACCCCAACAGGGAAGAGTGGACCCCTCCTTCAAAGCAGAAAAAACAGAAAAAACCCAGAATGGCCCTCCTCCATAACTCCAGAGCCGACCGGAGGGGGGCTGAGCTGCAGAAACGTGATCCTGAAGAGCATCGAGGTTCTGCTTCTGCACACTGCTTCAATCCTGACTTTTGATTTCTGGTGCTGCTCTACTTCCTGATTCACTTTGATTCAGATGAGTTGGAGACTTCTTTAGTTTCAGGGTCACAAATAAAGTTTTAGTCCAGTTTTGGGGGTTTTAGTTAATTATTTTTTAGGTCCAAGTGCTTCAGACACCTGTTTAATCCTGACTTTTATTTCTGGTTCTGGTCTTCTTCCTGATTCACTTTGGTGGCTAGTAGTTTGTTTTAAATCAGTTTTTAGGTGAAAAGTATTCCACTAATCTGTTCCTCCAGCACTGCTCTAAACCAGCTTGTTTGTTCTGGTTCTGGTCCACTTTCTGATTTTATTTTCAGTTGGATTTTAGTAAACTTCTTCAGGGAGAATGTCTAAAGTTTTAGGTCACGAATAAACGTCTCAGAACAGGACGGTTCAATCCATTTTTTTTTTTAAATGTATAGTTTATGTAGGTCTTACAGTACTTGTTCATCCGGCATAAATGGGTCAAATCCTGACTTTTATTTCTGGTTCTGGTCTGCTTCAGGATTTTGATTGTTGTTGAATTTCAACTTCTTCGAGGAGAATGGCTCCAGTTTAAGGTCAGTCTAGTTTTAGTGTGCTGTTTTAAATCAGTCTTCAGGATGTACATGTATGTTTTCTTATTGTTTTCAGACTGTGAACATGCGCTGAGCGTGTCTGCAGGGTCAGAGGTGTTTGGTTTCGTTGTAGGGTTAACTTAGCTGTTGTTTCTGGAACTAATTCACTTGAGGTCATAAGATAAGATAACTTAAACCTTTATTAACCCCTGTGGGGAAAGTGAAACACGGGATAGGACAGGTAAGAGTTCACAGGATAAAGAGAATACACATTTAAGAACAAAACAACAAACAGGAATAGGTATTTGTTTGCACGGCTCTCGTGATTTTACATTCATTTTGTATGTAGGATTGTCTTTGTTCAGCAAAAAGCTCACTAGAGAGGCAACAAGGTGTTTGTGCATTTTCAGTTTGGGATATATTACGTCTCCTTTACTTGAAATTGACGGCATATTGAGAAAATGGTTAACATCGTCACAAACGTGCTGCTGGAGATGGGACGAAGCAGGCCTCTACTTGGCAGGACTGGTCTATTGAAAAGATAATATCAAGTTGCATTATGGGAAGTGTAGGATCCAGAATTGCTTTGAGCTTTGCCCAAACTAGGGACTGCAGGTCCTACTTACTTTAACTTCTTATACATATCTATATAACTCTGCACTTCTGTTTAGATGCCAGAACCCTAACCCTTCAGTTTGAACCAGTCTTTTAAAAAGGTGATCCTAAAATTCTCGAAAAACCTATACAAACAGTCCATGAGCTAATTGTCTGAACTCTTTTGCACTAAATGTGTCCCTGAGCTTGTAGAAAATCAGTGTGCTGGAGATTTCCCTTTGAGTATCACAAATGGCCCTCTAAACACAACTCAGATCCAGCTGAAAACTGTTATCTCATTTCATGTTTGTTGAGTTCTCCTGTATCAGCTTTCACATCCACAGCAGCGTCCTGGGGGGGGGTCTGCAGCTCTGGATAACACTCACTGTCATAACAGTTCAAACTAATGATGAGCAGAACCCTTAAATCACTGTCCTACATCACCCACAATGCAACATGGGTGAGAGATCGGTGTGTTATTATGGTAGAAGCTAATGTAGCATCGAACATCTTATCTCAAATAAATAAAAACTCTTTTTTTTTAATTGGGCAGGTTTCATTTTACATCTCATTGTTGTCTTAAAAGCTCAATTGTGTTGCCTTTTAAAAGACTGATGCATGTTTATAAGACTATCCTGGAGATCAGAAGCTGAATGCTTGGCCTTAAAGACAACCAGAAGCTAATATTATAAGAATTGTACGGAGGCTAAATTAAAGAAACATGTGATTTGGATAGAAAATGCTCAAGATGATATATGGAAATATGGTATAGTTGTGAGATAAATATATATAGTGCTACACAAGGAAAAGTAGAGAGATAGATAGATAGATAGATAGATAGATAGATAGATAGATAGATAGATAGATAGATAGATAGATATATATATAGATAGATAGATATTGAATTAAATATGGTGTACCACAAGGATATGTACATGGACAACTTCAGTTTAATCTTTAATGTTTACTCTATTCTTTTATAAACACAAATTATCCACAGATAGATGGATGAAAGGGTGAAGCAGCTGATTGTAAAAAGGCTTCACTAATTCGTACACGTGAACCAGATGTTTGCTTTTTTTTTAAACGTGCTGTTGAGCCCGCCTCTGTTTTGAAATACCTGCACAATTGCGGGTTTCGCAGACATTATGATTGTTATTGGCTCTAAATAATAAAAGCCCTTTTTAAAGCGGCTGCATTTTCCCCCAAATAAAGGTTCATACGGGCGATTCGCCCCCCCTCGCTGCAGAAGCTGTGCAGCGCCGGCCCGGCTGCAGGTGAGCTGTAATTAAACAGAAAGCAGACATTATGGAGAGGAGCTGCAGCGCTAACATCTGATCCTGAAGCAGCGCAGCAGACACGTTGCACAGTCTGAGGACTGCCAAGCAAGCCTCTAATTCACTGCTCCTCCTCCTCCCTCTCTCTCTCACACACACACACACACACACACACACACACACACACACACACACACACACACACACACACACACACACACACACACACACACACACACACACACACACACCACACACACCTTCCCATTATCCATGTGTCTGCCTGTTCCTTTTTTTACAGGGAAGAGGATGGAATGCAAATCTGTCTTTCAGGAAGAAAGCGAGGCAGAGTGGAAGAAGAAAGGGAGGAAAGCGCCACCTCATCATTCCCCGGGTCGACCTCCAGAGGCGTCACACACACACATGGATACACACATTTTGATTTTCTTGTTCAATATTCTTTTATAAGACGAGACAATGCAAAGACGTACACTTACATACCCAAAGCTACAGAACAAAAATAGACACCAATAGTTTTTTGTTCCCGTAGTTTGAACACTTTTCTTCTTTCATGCATTATGCTGTTTACGACCACTCCCTAACAAACTCATCAGGATTCCCTCTCAACACATGGTCCTCTCTCCAATGGACATCAGTAACTGTAATCCTCACAGTGACATAATGAAGACGTAATCAGATTACTGTTCAATGTCTAAGAATGGTGGATAACTAGCAGGATTACAGAGCATTGAGTGTTTGTTGTAAAGGATCAGATCTCTTCTCTGTAAACGTGTCTGTTCTGAAGGCTCATACTTTAAGTGTGAATCTATACGCCTGAATCTATTTTGTGAATGTTTATTTTTGTACATATGATCATTTTCTTTAGAAATCCAGAATCCAGATTTTTCTATGTTTTTCAAAAATTCGCAATTGTTTTCTCAAAATCCTGATTTGTTCCAAACAATTCAGACTTATTTTCCCCAAAAACTGTTTTACATTCCTTACTCCTTTCATAATTCTCACTTTCTTTCAAAAATCTAAATTTCTTAAAAAATAAATAATTTGACTTTTTTCAAAAATCTCACTTTTTCAAGAATCTCACTTTTTATAAAAATGCTGACTTTTTGAAATTTAAATTCTGTTTTTAATTCAGCAGGTGAACCTATACGTTCATAAAAGTGTGTGTGAGCTTAACTGTGTGTATTAAACTAAAACGGAGCATTTTCTGTCAGCTCAGATTTGATCTCTGCTGTTTTAAACTGTTGTGCTCATGTGTTTCAGTGTTGGTGAACTGTCTGAATATATCACTTTAAATGGTGATTATATATTCTAAATATGTTATCGCATGTTCAAAACAAGCTTTCTAAGAATATGATAGAAGTATGTTTGACTGAAATGCTTTTTTTGGGCCAACACAAAATGCGTTCAAATGTAGCACGCAACAGAAACATTCCTTGTGTTTTCTGGACAAAATATGTTGATGATTGATCCTTTTCTTAGCGGAGAAGCTGTTGGGACGTATATTAAAGAGTCTCTATAACTCTAAACATGTTCATAAAGACTTTGATTCCTGATTCATAGCAAACACTGGATCCCCGGAGCTGTCGATAGTTAGCTGTAAGTGGATTCAGACGGTTTGGAAACTGAAGGTTTGTCGTTGGCATGGTTTAGGTTCAGATCAGTTCCTACAGGCTGCCGTGTGTTTGACCCCGTCTGCATACATTTCAGAATGATCTAATTACAGCACGTTGGAAAAGCCGTACAGCAATAAAGTCTGAGTGATCAGAGCAACAATTCAACTCTGTAATTTCCAACGTTGGCAGGGATGATGGGAATGTTTGAGATTCCTGCAGGAAAGAAGAGATTGGAGTTTTCTTTTCTTTGTGTGGGACTAATAAAGATATTGTGATTCTGATCTGATCCTGAAAAAACATTTAGGAAAATGGTCAAGGGACATTTCCGGTTATCGCATTTCAGCTAGGCTAAAACAAATGGAGACTCTTTCTTCTTAAGATTTGCATTTTAGTTTCAAAGAACATTTAAAAAAAGTTGAGATTTTGGAACAGTTTGTGATGAAGAACACTTATAAAAGCAGACGATATGTTGTTTTACATTGATAACGCATTAAATAGAGTTTATGGTGAAATACTTGCAATAAATGAACAATTATGGGTCTCTCACGGTTTGATTGAAATATCTATTCTCTGTAGAAATGGAAATGGTAATTTAGTTATTCACATGGTTGTACAAAATGAGAGGAAACTTGGTTCAGTTTATTTGTTAATTGTGGGAAACATTTCAAAATAGTTGTTTACACAAACAATGAATGACATAAGACAACGCGTGTGAAGTGTGTGACGGAGAGAGGGGTGAACATTATTTATTTTTTGGAGAAACATAGGCAGGACAGATGGTCCTTGTAAATATAAGGATTTAAATTAAATTAAAATAAATGAGAAATCAAAATATTTCATTGTGTAATAATCTGATATTGTCGCTAACCGACTGTGATGTGAGAACTGCAACACTTTTCTGTTCTCAGTTTTATAGACTTGACACACCACACACACACACACAGAGACACACACACACACACACACACACACACACACACACACACACACACACACACACACACACACACACACACACACACACACACACACACACCGTCCGATCTTTGACATTCTTTGCAGAAACCTTTGATATGCTTCAGGTTATCCTAATTTAGCACAAACAAGTTAAAGGGACCTATCATGCAAAATGCACTTTTGTACGTCTTTTCTACATGAATATGTGTCCCCGGTGTTCCAGGGAACTCACCAAGTGTCAGAAAACACAACCCTCTCTCTTTTCCTCCATACCCAAATCTCTACAAAAGGGGCTGCAACGGAGCTGATACAGATTTGAAACTGTTTTGACGTCAGAAACGGGAAGCTCCGCCTATTTGGGCAACTCTACACCTATCAGGGGAATGGGAGTTGGGCCACGGCCATTGCCGCTCGAAAGCGCTGGAGACGCTGTAGTACATATGCCAGGCCTGTAAGTGGCGCTGTAGTCTGCCACAAAAGCAGAATCAGCCCTTGCAAAAACAGGGCCGGAAAAGAGCAAATAGAGCGAAATGAGGCATGGCTAAAATGCATGGTCTGTTTGGTATTTTGAAAAAAAACCTTCACAGACATGTTTTATATAGGTATGGCCCTACAATATATTATTCAAATATAGCATGCTAGGTCCACTTTAAATTAAGGCCCATTCCTGATTGGTAAAATGTTAGGACTGCGATATATTCCAGATTAAAAACTATTATCCACACAAAAGAAACAGGATTATTTTACGTACCTCAGCTACTACTAAGAGTTGTTTGCACACATTATAGAGTCTGAATATTATCTTAATACTTAAATCATAATTCAGGTCATGGTAGTGTGAAGCCTGACCTCTGACCCCGGCGTCAGACATCATGCAGTTTTTCTGCAGATTACAGTCATTGAGTCGAGGATGCTCAGAATATTCCCTAACGTAGCGTCCCCTCAAATGATATGCTTCCTGCTTTCTGTGACTTTACAGTGTTTCTTTCTGCAGGCCTCACATTACTGAAGCCCGCTGTCATTAGAGCTGTTTCTGAATATCACCGTCAGCGCTGACAGACTGATGGCTGGAAACACACCGAGTTCCTCAACTATTGGGACCAATGAAGTGCTCGAATAATGGTTTCATATTCTCTAAGTCTACGAAAACGTACTTTAAAGGGACAGTTCAGCTCAAAATCTGCAGCGCTATTAATATATCTAGATTGTTTTTGTGAGAGTGTTGGAGATACCGTCCATAGAGATGTCTGCTTTCCAATATAATGGGATATGGCACTAAAGAATGACTCTTGGAGAATCAACAGCAATGTCAGGAATCATGACCCCATTTCTGAAGATAATCCATAGATTGCTGAGCAGTTTCAAATAGGAACTGTTTTCTATCTACCAAAATGACACTATCAGAGCACTGTTACCTGTACAAATGATTGCATTTAACACTTCACTGAAGAAGTAGTACAAGATTATTAGCATCATGCTCTAAAGTTTGTAAGAAGCCCTTTTAAACACATGATTTAACATTGAAAGTACGTCCTAAGGGTTTTATTGTCCTAAATGTACCTCTCAGTGCTTGATTTGCTGACAGATGGTCATAATGCTTAATGTATCCAGAACTAAACATGAATTCAATCGGAAACACTTCAGAATTGGGAATATGTTTTATGACGGTTATTAAGACACACACTCTTACACACACACACACACACACACTCTTACACACACACTCTTACACACACACAGGTAAGTGATGGGCGGCTGTCAGTCCAGGTGTTCCTCTGCTCGTCTGTCAGCAGAGGCAGGTAAGGGATGGGGGGGGTGATGAGGGGAGGTTTTTGGGGGGAGGCTCCAAAACCATTATCCCGTTCATCCCCCAGCTGTTTCCCCCCTCGGAGCGAGACTCTTCCCCATCTCCGTTCCCGAAGAGTCGTTAAAAAAGATCGTGGAGGCGAGGAGGCGGCGCGAGGAATGTGGAGCGAGGGTTGGAGAGCGAGGGATGGAGAGCGAGGGATGGAGAGCGAGGGATGGAGAGCGGAGGATTCGATTATCCCAATAAATCACAGATGGAGACGATCGGACAGGAAACATCACGTGGTTTATTATCACTAAAATACCTTTTACCATGCTCCATCAGTCTGATTTACTGCATGAACTTACCTGTTGTAGTCAGAGAGACAGGTGGAGACACGGAGGTAAGTAGACGGACTCAATTCTAAAAACAATCTGAGAACCTCAGATAAAGTACAAACGTTTTGGCATCAAAATATACATACAGTACTAAAAGTGTAAGTACTTGGTTTGCGTAATAAACCCATAATCTGTAACAAGCTGTCAGATAAAGGAAGTGGAGGAACAAGTAAACATTACTGGCTTCTGAAATGGAATACAAGTACAAGTTTAAAATAGTATAAAATGAAAATACTTATAATAAAGTATGTCTGAAGAAAATCTACAATTGACCAAACAGCTCAATCAACACTCTTAATGAGTTCCTGGCTCTGTGTCTCTATTGGCTCGTCTTGAGAGGAAGTCAACGCTCGCTCCCTTCAAACTATTAGAATTCCTCACAAATATATTTGTAATGCCTCGAGTTGGACCTAAGACTTTAAACATAACCACGCTGCTGAGCGTACATGTGAGTCTCAATCACCCTCATGAAGACTTGTGTATTTCTGATTCAGTTGGTGTTTAAACCCTTTGATGAGTGAAGTGAAGCCGTACGACCTCTGTGACCTCTGTGTTACATCTGTGAGCAAAACTAAGGGTTGCAGAGATGAACCCAGGGCAACACAACCTGATGACATGCGTCATGTACTTTCTTTATTATTCAGAGCATATCTAAGGACTGCCTCCACACTGATCTCAACATTAGAGCTGAACTCACTTTGCCTCATCCCTCCATCCCTCATCCCTCATCCCTTCATCCCTCCATCCCTCACCCCATATCCCTCACTCCCTACATCTCTCCTCCCCTCATCCCTCCATCCCTCACCCCATATCCCTCCATCCCTCCATCCCTCACCCATATCCCTCACTCCCTACATCTCTCCTCCCCTCATCCCTCCATCCCTCACCCCCTCATCCCTTCATCCCTCCATCCCTCACCCCATATCCATCACTCCCTACATCCCTCATCCCTCATCCCTTCATCCCTCACCCTATATCCCTCACTCCCTACATCTCTTCTCCCCTCATCCCTCCATCCCTCACCCCATATCCCTCACTCCCTACATCCCTCATCCCTCTCCCTACATCCCTCATCCCTTCATCCCTCCATCCCTCACCCCATATCCATCACTCCCTACATCCCTCATCCCTCATCCCTTCATCCCTCACCCCATATCCCTCACTCCCTACATCTCTCCTCCCCTGATCCCTCCATCCCTCACCCCATATCCCTCACTCCCTACATCCCTCATCCCTTCATCCCTCCATCCCTCACCCCATATCCCTCACTCCCTACATCTCTCCTCCCCTCATCCCTTCCTATTCATCGTGTGCACACTTTGTAAATGTCATATTTTAGGCACCACCAATCTGTGGGTCCTTCATCAGTGTCCTGCTCTTCCTGGACTTCACTTCCTCCCAAACCAGTCCAACGGACGTCATCTTTCGACCGCCTTCAACCCTCCGCCCTCCATCTATTATAACCTCCTTCATTACATCCTGAAATGACTGATGTTGTCCCATGTTCCCTGCTATTGATGTGATGACACTGTATTCTCTATGTGCTCCATCAACAAGGACAGGTATGTCAGATCCAAGGAAACATTTAAGGCCGACCGGACGGCTTTATCCTCGGGTCTTTTTACAACATATTTACAATGTACTGCATCCAGCGCACTTTAATTACATGTCTCTGAAACAGGAAGAGGGACCCCTCCTCGGTGTCTCCCCTGAGGATTCCTTACCCTTTTTCCTCGTTAAAGGCCTTTTTACATGAGAGGAGGGTCTCAGAGGGACAGAGGGTGTTGTAAGATGTACAGATGGTGGTTCTCCTTCAGGCAAACCTGTGATTTGTGATATTGAGGATTGTAAATCAAGTTTATTCCACTTGACAGGTGCTCGGGAATCTGCCTTTTTCATACAGAGTGGAGATTCAGAGCAAGAAGAGGGTGTGAGCGTGCTGTCCAAACAGACTGGAATAGAAGCAGTCATTACTGCTGTTACCTGTGTGTGTGTGTGTGTGTGTGTGTGTGTGTGTGTGTGTGTGTGTGTGTGTGTCTGTCGGTCTGTCCTCTCTTTCTCTCTGACTGACTTTATATCCTGTGTTCATAATGTCGTGTGGTCAGTGAGCGTAGAGGCAGACAGGGTGGAGCTGCCTTCAGTGTAACCACACACACGCACACACACAACACACACACACACACACACACACACACACACCACACACACACACACACCACACACCACTGCGTGGCAAACCTGGAGAAGCAGTGGACGCACTTTAGAATTGGGATCCATTCACATGCATGCAATCTTTTTGTATCAGAATGTTTTCTGGTGGTACGACTTCCTGTCAGTTCGTCTGTCATTGAACCGGAGAAGACTTTGTCTCTTTGACCTGACCTGAGTTTGTCGTCACTGGGTGCTTAAATGTTTTAAAGTCTACTTGATGTATCTCACAGCTTAAGATTTAATGTAAAATAAACTAAGTTTGAACTCTTATTCAATATCCAGCAGATATCTGGAACAAGACTTTTTTGCAGGTCAAGGCTATCCGACGCGAAGCTGTGTGCGTCACTCTTTAGTGTCCCCTGGTCTCTCAGCTGTGTGCGTCACTCTTTAGTGTCCCCTGGTCTTCCAGCTGTGTGCGTCACTCTTTAGTGTCCCCTGGTCTCCCAGCTGTGTGCGTCACTCTTTAGTGTCCCCTGGTCTCCCAGCTGTGTGCGTCACTCTTTAGTGTCCCCTGGTCTCCCAGCTGTGTGCGTCACTCTTTAGTGTCCCCTGGTCTCCCAGCTGTGTGCGTCACTCTTTAGTGTCCCCTGGTCTCCCAGCTGTGTGCGTCACTCTTTAGTGTCCCCTGGTCTCCCAGCTGTGTGCGTCACTCTTTAGTGTCCCCTGGTCTCCCAGCTGTGTGCGTCACTCTTTAGTGTCCCCTGGTCTCCCAGCTGTGTGTGTCACTCTTTAGTGTCCCCTGGTCTCTCAGCTGTGTGCGTCACTCTTTAGTGTCCCCTGGTCTCCCAGCTGTGTGCGTCACTCTTTAGTGTCCCCTGGTCTCCCAGCTGTGTGCGTCACTCTTTAGTGTCCCCTGGTCTCCCAGCTGTGTGCGTCACTCTTAGTGTCCCCTGGTCTCCCAGCTGTGTGCGTCACTCTTTAGTGTCCCCTGGTCTCCCAGCTGTGTGCATCACTCTTTAGTGTCCCCTGGTCTCCCAGCTGTGTGCGTCACTCTTTAGTGTCCCCTGGTCTCCAGTTGTGTGTGTCACTCTTTAGTGTCCCCTGGTCTCTCAGCTGTGTGCGTCACTCTTTAGTGTCCCCTGGTCTCCAGCTGTGTGCGTCACTCTTTAGTGTCCCCTGGTCTCCCAGTTGTGTGTGTCACTCTTTAGTGTCCCCTGGTCTCTCAGCTGTGTGCGTCACTCTTTAGTGTCCCCTGGTCTCCAGCTGTGTGGTCACTCTTTAGTGTCCCCTGGTCTCCCAGCTGTGTGCGTCACTCTTTAGTGTCCCTGGTCTCCCAGCTGTGTGCGTCACTCTTTAGTGTCCCCTGGTCTCCCAGCTGTGTGTGTCACTCTTTAGTGTCCCCTGGTCTCTCAGCTGTGTGCGTCACTCTTTAGTGTCCCCTGGTCTCCCAGCTGTGTGCGTCACTCTTTAGTGTCCCCTGGTCTCCCAGCTGTGTGCGTCACTCTTTAGTGTCCCCTGGTCTCCCAGCTGTGTGCGTCACTCTTTAGTGTCCCTGGTCTCCCAGCTGTGTGCGTCACTCTTTAGTGTCCCCTGGTCTCCCAGCTGTGTGCATCACTCTTTAGTGTCCCCTGGTCTCCCAGCTGTGTGCGTCACTCTTTAGTGTCCCCTGGTCTCCCAGTTGTGTGTGTCACTCTTTAGTGTCCCCTGGTCTCTCAGCTGTGTGCGTCACTCTTTAGTGTCCCCTGGTCTCCAGCTGTGTGCGTCACTCTTTAGTGTCTCCTGGTCTCCCAGCTGTGTGCGTCACTCTTTAGTGTCCCCTGGTCTCCAGCTGTGTGCGTCACTCTTTAGTGTCCCCTGGTCTCCCAGTTGTGTGTGTCACTCTTTTAGTGTCCCCTGGTCTCTCAGCTGTGAGCGTCACTCTTTAGTGTCCCCTGGTCTCCAGCTGTGTGCGTCACTCTTTAGTGTCTCCTGGTCTCCCAGCTGTGTGTGTCACTCTTTAGTGTCCCCTGGTCTCCAGCTGTGTGCGTCACTCTTTAGTGTCCCCTGGTCTCCCAGCTGTGTGCATCACTCTTTAGTGTCCCCTGGTCTCCCAGCTGTGTGCGTCACTCTTTAGTGTCCCTGGTCTCCCAGCTGTGTGCGTCACTCTTTAGTGTCCCCTGGTCTCCAAGCTGTGTGCGTCACTCTTTAGTGTCCCCTGGTCTCCCAGCTGTGTGCGTCACTCTTTAGTGTCTCCTGGTCTCCCAGCTGTGTGCGTCACTCTTTAGTGTCCCTGGTCTCCAGCTGTGTGCGTCACTCTTTAGTGTCCCCTGGTCTCCCAGTTGTGTGTGTCACTCTTTAGTGTCCCCTGGTCTCTCAGCTGTGGAGCGTCACTCTTTAGTGTCCCCTGGTCTCCAGCTGTGTGCGTCACTCTTTAGTGTCTCCTGGTCTCCCAGCTGTGTGTGTCACTCTTTAGTGTCCCCTGGTCTCCAGCTGTGTGCGTCACTCTTTAGTGTCCCCTGGTCCCCAGCTGTGTGCATCACTCTTTAGTGTCCCCGGTCTCCCAGCTGTGTGCGTCACTCTTTAGTGTCCCCTGGTCTCCAGCTGTGTGCGTCACTCTTTAGTGTCCCCTGGTCTCCCAGCTGTGTGCGTCACTCTTTAGTGTCCCCTGGTCTCCAAGCTGTGTGCGTCACTCTTTAGTGTCCCCTGGTCTCCCAGCTGTGTGCGTCACTCTTTAGTGTCTCCTGGTCTACCAGCTGTGTGCGTCACTCTTTAGTGTCCCCTGGTCTCCCAGCTGTGTGCGTCACTCTTTAGTGTCCCCTGGTCCCCAGCTGAGTGCGTCACTCTTTAGTGTCCCCTGGTCTCCCAGCTGTGTGCGTCACTCTTTAGTGTCCCCTGGTCTCCCAGCTGTGTGCGTCACTCTTTAGTGTCCCCTGGTCTCCCAGCTGTGTGCGTCACTCTTTAGTGTCCCCTGGTCTCCGTTGTGTTTTGAGCTTCTTCAGCGTTTTGTATTTGCAGCGTTTGGTTTCAGCAGCTTTTAGTAAACGCTGCATGTCTCCTCAAGTTGCTGAATGTTCTCTAAACGCTGCACATGTTGTCAAGTTGCTGAAGATGTTTCTTTTTTTGGAACATTTGTGTTTCTATATCTGCATCCTCTCTGAAGCTGCAGCACGTTTCTCCTGATGGAAGAGTTATTGAATGTTGGAGCACGTTTGCACCTGTCGGCCTCCGTATGTAAACCACTCCGACTGCCACCAGCAGCAGCTCCTCTGATACCGGAGAGTTTCCCCATTAGCTTCAGAGATAGTTTAATGAAGGCATGAACTGTTTATGGAGATCAGAGCGTACAGTAGCAGCCGCTTTGATGTTGCTCTGCTGTCGAGTTAGCACTTCCTCCCAGGTAGTAAAACCTGAACACACAGCTGTCTGTCATCACACACAGCGAGACAGCCAGTGTGTGTGTGTGTGTGTGTGTGTGTGTGTGTGTGTGTGTGTGTGTGTGTGTGTGTGTGTTGTGTGTGTGTGTGGTGGTGTGTGTGTGTGTGTGTGTGTGTGTGTGTGTGTGTGTGTGTGTGTGTGTGTGTGTGTGTGTGTAATAGGCTCTTTATGAACGGAAGCTATTGACTGTTTGAAGTTTACGCTACTGGCAAAGTCGGCAGAGGGGACGGGTTAGGGTTTTATGCGAAGTAAGTGTTTGTGTGTATGTGTGTGTGTGTGTGTGTGGTGTGTGTGTGTGTGTGTGTGTATGTGTGTGTATGTGTGTGTGTTTATTAGAGGAATCCTGCTAATAATAATTTAATGCAAGTGTGTGTATGGTAGGAACACCTAATAATCGTGTTTCTCAGAGGTGTGTGAGGCTGCATGTGTGTGTGAGCTCAACAGGAACCTGTTAACTGGCCGTGCTCCCAGCACATCTCCACGTTCTGTTCTCACTTTGGCATTTTGTAAAGAAAATATAAACATCAATTGAATTATAAGTGAGGACAGATTATCTTGCAAATCAAGGTATAAAAACATACTTTTTTCTGGACCTTTCCAGAGAAGAACCATATTTTCTAACACAGTTGTTCTTGTTTTCTACTGATGTTGAAAATACTCATGCATAGTGACAGAATGGTGCAAGTTAACGGCAGGAAAGATCTAAGTATAGACAGACAGGTAGGTAGCAGAGTTTCCGGTCAACATGTCCGTTAAAGTTTAAATCTTCCGGACAAAAGTAGAAAAGTGCCGGTCAAAGGTCTTCTTTGTTATTTATTGAGCTTTTACACAAATTGATATGATTCGATATTAAACAAACTAATTATAGATTAACTACATTATTCAAAAGTGTACAGTAATTACAATAACACGGGAATAATAACGGAGCGCTCTCTCCCTCTCCTGACAGCCCGTCAGTATCATGCAGCGCACGGATCCAGTAATGAGTGACCCGACAGTAAAACTAAACATATCTATAACTAGTTTAGGTTTGAGAGGTCATTAAAATAGCTACGTGTGATGTTCTAACCTGAAGTGTGTGTTGCTCCGCTCACCGCTGCAGGTGATCATGCAGAGCTGCGTGTCGACTCGTCAGCAGCAGCTGATCTCTCTCTCCCGTCAGATTAGACTTACTCGCGTTTATGTCCATATCGATCAGATCTAGCTAGTTCTAGCTAATGATATGACTACCTGCTTATTAAAAGACACCTCAACAATAAGCGTCGCTATGCAACTGGGTGAGGCCACAAAGTATAGCACAGCATTATGCATTTGTTTACATGCCCACCGAACCCTGAGGCATTACCAACAGATCAACGCACAATCAACCCATACAGGACATCTCTTTCTCCACGTGTTAGACATTAGAGTTGACTATTCTTGTCTGTCACATACTCTTCTTGTCTGTCACATACTCTTCTTGTCTGTCACGTACTCTTCTTGTCTGTCACAGACTCTTCTTGTCTGTCACATACTCTTCTTGTCTGTCACGTACTCTTCTTGTCTGTCACAGACTCTTCTTGTCTGTCACATACTCTTCTTGTCTGTCACATACTCTTCTTGTCTGTCACATACTATTCTTGTCTGTCACATAAGTGGCACAACTGATGCAGTATTGTGCTAAGGGGAAATTATTTTGACCGGACATTTTGACCGGAGAGATATAGATTTGTCGGTCTTCAGCATATTTTACTGGTCAAAGTCCGGTAATTACCGCTAACGGGAACTCTGGGAGGTAGGGAGGGAGGAAGATACTTTATTTATCCCAAGTTTGGAAATGGTTTTGTCACAGCAACATTTTGAAAGGTCAATCTAGAAGAATTACAAAATGTCTTAAAATTTAATAAATCCAAATAAAATCAAATAAACATTAAACATTTCCAACAATATATACATATTCTCAGTAAAATATATGTATATTCCGGGGGGTATCTAAACTTTGTAAAATATCAGAATAAATGAGAATACTCTCTTATATACCAATCTACTAAACATATGAACTAGTTTACTATATACCTTAAATAAATGTGTCCAGTAAGTCAAATATATCCTGTGAAATAACTACAACTACGTCCATGTAAAAGCATAAGATACAACAGTATGTCACATGTATTACTTTACAGTAGAATAAAGTACTTCTCAGTGTATAAATATACAGATACGTGGACTAGTTTGAGTCTGAGTGGTAAAGATTGAACTTGAGTCTAAATAAGCAACTGAAATAAATCTGCCTCCTCTCAGACTCTCTCTCTCTCTCTGCAACGTCACCGTGCCACGTCGAGGATCTGCCTCACACACACACACACACACACCACACACACACACACACACACACACCACACACACACACCCACACACACACACCCACACACACAACACACACACACACACACACACACACACACACACACACACACACACACCACACACACACACACACACACACACACACACACACACACACACACCGAGGTCAGGAAGGGTAATGAGAGAGAAAGAGATGAGAACTGTGGGGCTGAGAGGGAAGAAGAAACGATCACAATGAAATATAAAATCCCTCCCATCAGAAACATCGGAGGCGTCGTTATAACTTTAAAGAAAACCTCATCATCGCTGAGAGGGAAGGAGAGGAAGGAGAGGCAGAGAAACTGTCAGACATGAACTCAGAGAAACGAGAAAGAGAAAGAGGGAACACAGAAAGAGAGCCTCTGCACGCTGGAGCTAAAGATAATAAGATAAGAGGAACTTCATTGATCCCAAACAGCATCATCAAAAACAACAAAACAACAATTAAAGAGTAGAAATAAACAATAATAGAATTTAAACATCTCAAAATTTTAAAAAATCTATAAACTCTGACAATAAAAACCTTTGAAAGGCTTTAGACACGATATAAAGCAGGGTATTATTTATCTACATTCAGAGTGCAGGGAATGGAATATTAAATTAATGATAAATGTCAAAATGTACAGTGTTTCCAACTGCGGAAGTGCAATGCATTCTGGGTAAAAACACCTTTATACGTCCAACTCCGTCTTTTAACCTCTTTCCATTGATCCTCCTTAGCAACAGTCATTATTGTGCTTAGCAGCAGTCTGTTATTGAGAATTCAACCTCTGAGATGTCTAAATCGTCCATCAGGATCGAGTATCCAACTAAGCCAGTTGGCCTCAATACATGTGGCCCCGTAAGAGCTCTGAAGAATCAATATGTTTATTATACGGTTACATGCCGCTTTACCCACAATGCATCTCATTTTGTGACACTGAAGAGACTTGCGATTATTCGCCCTAGACTTCTGCTTTCAGACGTCGTTAATTGTTATTACCCTATCCCATAATAATCCAATGCAGAGGCAATAATGTTACATAATACATTAGTTTTATATATATTATATATTTATATATGTATTTTTATATAGTGTTAAAGTTACAACCGCCTCTTTGAGTGCAGCCATAATTCTGATGTGGCCCGTGATGAAATTGAGTTTGACCCCCCCGATGTAGATGAAGAAAGGCTGAATACTATATGAGGAAAACTAAGCCGTGTAATAAAGCAGAGTAAGGACTTATGGGTAATGTAGTCCCTCCCTTGCTGCTGCTGGCTTTCCAGGACAAGTATATCAAATACCAACCCTGCTCCATGTCATAACCAGCTTTGGGTACAAGTGTAGATATAGCATACTCATATTCGGAAGTCTTGGCCATGTATATAAATACACCATGATTGGTCTGAGAATTGCTGGAATGTC
This sequence comes from Trematomus loennbergii, assembly GCA_012861695.1. NCBI lineage: Eukaryota > Metazoa > Chordata > Actinopteri > Perciformes > Nototheniidae > Trematomus > Trematomus loennbergii. The sequence continues at coordinate 314,164 of JAAOOA010000437.1, forward strand.
AAAGAGAAAAGCCAAACAAATTGCCAAATATTGCTCTGTTTCAGCTACTGTATTATTGGCAGCTTAGCCTGTGGAGAAGGAGATGCTATGTGTTCCCTTAAGGCTGCTGCTTAGCCGTGTGGAGAAGGAGATGCTATGTGTTCCCCTAAGTGTTCTGTGCTGCTTAGCCCCGATATATTTGATTCCCTGTCTTATGTAATATAATTTGTGGAACCAAATAAAGTATTCAAATGTGTGTGTGTGTGTGTGTTGTGTGTGTGTGTGTGTGTGTGTGTGTGTGTGTGTGTGTGTGTGTGTTGTGGGTGTGTGTGTTGGGGGGCTTCCTGTTTATTCTGTGTTTGCTCAGAGTGGGGGGGTGTGACCTCTGACCTCTGATGGAGGAAACACATGTCGGACCAACAGGAGGATTAACACGCCTCTGACCCCCGAATACTCACTCATTCATGTGTTGTTTATTTACTTTTTTCTCTAATAATAATAATGCATTTTATTTATAGAGCGCTTTTCTTGAAACTCAAAGACACTCTTCAGAGTAAAGATTCATAAAAATAACACACTTAAATATATAAAACACAACATTATGTTGTATTCAGGATTGTTGGAAACGTTATTTATATCTCTCTGTCTGTACAACACACAGACAAATGTACATTAAAGTTGACTCTGACTTTGACTTTGATTAATTACAGATTGGACGATGTAGACATCTCAGAGGTTGTTCATTCTCAATAACAGACTGCTGCTAAGCAAAATAATGACTGTTGTGAAGGAGGATCAATAGAGAGAACGAAAGAGGTTAAAAGACGGAGTTGGACGTATAAAATCCCCAGAAGAAGACGGACAGGAAGCGGCCAGCGACAAATGCATGTCAAATTTACAGAAAACTCTCTGTTTCCCTTTCCACTGTGGTCATATTGAACGTACGTCATTGCATTTAGATTTTATTTTAAAACAGCTTTGCACACTTGTATGATGTATATAGTACCCCATGTTTATATTTTTATCAATCAATCAAAACATGTATTGAAACCTTTTAAATATACTATTTTTTAGTTTGTATTTTTATCATTTTTTCACACCTCATTTCATTTCTTATGTTTTTATAAATATTTTTGTAATTTTCTATTTCATTTACTGCACACTTTGACTTGAACTCCTTATGTCTATACATATTTGTACTCACTGTACGCAGTGGTGATTCTAGAGTCTGTGGGGGCCCTAGGCAAAAATGTACTGGGGGCCCCTCGAACCACCTTTCATCACCAGTGGCGCCCAACACACTCTTCCCCCCCCCCCCCCCCGAGAGCGGAGCAAGGCAACGAAACTTAAGATAAGAAGCGGCATTTTACGCCGCGCTATGCATGGGGCTGTCTTGAGGGGGTTTCCCGACATGTCGTTGCAGTAAATTAAAGGGTCCTTCTTAAACTACCTTCTTTGGGGGCCCCCTTCTGGTCCGGGGCCCCAAGCAGTTGCCTGCCTTGCCTGTTCGCAAGCGGCGCCCCTGACTGTACGTCATTGCATTTAAATTTGAATTTTAAAATATGCTACTGCTCTGCACACTTGACTACTGTATATAGTATCCCATGTTTATATTTGTATCAATCAATCACATATGGATTGAAACCTTTTCAAATATATATTTTTTAGTTTTTGCAAATTCATATTTAAATTTCTTATGTTTTTATGAATATTTTTGTTATTTTTGTTATTGTTTCATTAAAGGTGGGGTAGGTCATTTTAGAGAAACCAGCTCGAGTGTGCTAGAATTTGAAAATAATAAGTTAATAACGCGTTAACGCAAAAATAAATTAACGCCACTAATTATTTTAACGCAATTAATGCATGTGTATTTTTGTCCTCGGCCGCCCCGTAGTTTCAGAGCGCATCGAGTTTAAAATACCATCTACAAGCTGATGCTGACAGCCCCGCTCCTGCCGCCCGCTTGTGGCAGACCACACTTCCACGTGTGTGTATGTGTGGCGCGAGCGAAGCACACCTTACATGTTGTTGTTAGCATCTGGTGCTAGCTAGCTGCGCTAACGGATATAAGGAGCTGTTTCAATGAAAACAGAGGAGCGACATTTCGCCGACAACTGCGCCGAGCACTTGACTTGATGCAGGTAGCCAGACAGTGGGACATTGTACGAAGTCAGCACACTCAGCACGGATAGTGCGCGCAACATGATTGCAGCGTCCAGGCAGCTCCCGTTCGAGCATATATGCCTTGAGCTGCACATATCTCCAACGATCCATCACAGTGTCTACACACACACACACACACACACACACACACACACACACACACACACACACACACACACACACACCACACACACACACACACACACACACACACACACACACACAGTATTGTATGAGAGAGGTTCCAGGTTGAATTGAGGAATATTTGTAATGTTCAAATGATATTAAACAAACATATAAAGCATAGTTGTCCACTCATATGTTGATAAGAGTATTAAAAACTTGAAAAATATCCCTCTAAGGTACATTTAGAACAGATAAAAAATGTGCGATTAATTTGCGATTAATCGCGATTCAATATTTTAATCCTGACAGCCCTAATTTGTATATATTTATCCTACTTCATCTGCTATTTATTTCATTCTAAAATAGAGCATCAGTCACAAAACCCCACATTTTGCCCCAAAAGTATTCTGAATATGATTCAAACTAATACAAATAATACCTATAATGCATTAAAGACACGGCCGTCATAGAAAGTGTTTTGAATCCTCTACCTGTCTTCTCTCCGTTATTTAAAGATGTTTCTGTCCCGCCTCCTGCAGCTTTAGCTCCGCCCCTCTGGTTCCTCAGAGGTGATCAAAACAAACGCCCAGGAATGAGCCTGCAGCCGGGGCAGCTGGGAAAACTGTTACCCCCCCCTCACACATACACACACACACACACACACACACACACACGCACACACACACACACACACACACACACACAACACACACACACACACACACACACACACACACACACCACAACACACACACACTTTACCACCCTGACCTCTGACCTGAGCAGCGACCACCCCCACACACACTCTTTAAGAGAAGTTTGTAAACACACACTTATACACACATTCAGGACATATCAGGACCAGTGGAAAGGTACTCCGTGACTTCAGTCCACTTTAGAGGTACTTGTACTTCACCAGTATTTCCATTTCCATACTTCTATCATGATGTTTTAGTATAGATTAAGCTACCCTGCAGTATACAAAGTCATTCAAACTAGCTGCACCTTTACCAGCTTTGAGAACACTTTCATGATCAATCATTATAAAACATATCATATATATTATTCT